>JARYHS010014924.1:0-71458 GCA_031002005.1 Vandiemenella viatica
TTCAAGAAACTATGAAAAGTTAACTAGAATAGTTATATTCCTATTATGTTTTCAGCTAATATTTTAGATATATCGTGATCAGCAGATAGAGATCTATAGTGGCGGGAATTAAGACTTTCTCGGCGTATTGCTGAAATGTTGTCTTCACATATTCACTGCCGGATAGAATTGATGAAAGACAAGCTTTCGGGTCTAGCTCTGCCGCCATCATCGATGTCCATTGTAACATCTGTGACAGGCAGTCAAGACCTCATCTGCAGTCGCTTTCTCAGTCGCAAAGTCAGGACACAGAAGAAGCCAGAAGGACAATGGCTAAATATGAGGCAGGCCCACTACGAATTCAGGTGGCTTTCAGAGCCGACCATTCAGAAGTACTAGTTATGTCGGGTTACCATACCCCTTTACGACCTGAAGAATTTTTAAAAAGTTATCTCATTTCCCAATGCTTTTTGAAATTTGTTTGGCGTTAAATGTTACTAGAAAAATAAGAAAAAAAATCTCAAGTTCAAAATTTTGGGAGGGGGGCACCCCACGATCGTGAGGGTCAGGTAAATACTAACACAAAATACTTTAGAGTGCACAAAATTTATTGTGCTGTCATAAATGGACATTATTTAATTTCTAAGTCCAACTTTTGTTGTAGTTGTTTTAAATGGATATTTGTCTTCTTGGTTTTTAATTGTGAGAAATATGAAAGTCCTTAAATCATGTCTTGTCCTTCGATAGACATTACTATACATTACTTTTTCGAACCGCATTTTTCTGCGACTTTTGTATGGCTTGTATCTGCAAGTACGTGGTGCTGGAATATCGTCGGCGCTTGGAAAAAGTTCATATCCATCACAACGCTTATCACTGCACCGAATCTTAACAGTTGCATTAAATAATTTACACCTTTTGAACACAGGAGATTCATTTTCACCTTGTCCAGTCTCACTATCAATTAATACTCCTCTATCTACAGGAGGAACTGCAGGCAGTCCTTCTGCTGTGGAAACATATAATAATGTCAAATAACATTTGCATAGATATAAAATAATTTGGTATTGCAAATTATCCCTTATTATTATTTGAACTATAGTAGATCTTTATGTTCTTTTCTTGGAATATTGTTCCCTTTGATGCTTCTCATGTATTGGTTACATGCATTTACCACAGCGAGGTCCACAAAGTGCAAATTACTTTCCATGTCCATTTTTTACTTCTCAACCGAGCTCTATAGCACTCCATCTGCTGGTCAGAAACATCAACTCCACCTATGTTTAGGTTGTATTTGCGGACCACAGAAGGTCAGTGAAGACTGCAGTAATGCCTAACCCTCACGATTGTGATGGTGGAGACACTTTGGAGCACCACAGACGCAATAATCACACAAAATAGATATTTTGGTAATACACAGATACTTAGGGATGTCCAGATACAAATTGAATCTAAGCAATTTTTCAGAATTATACATTTATACATCTGCTACAGATAAAACGAAGCCACAACATCTCACACAATGACACTGGAAGACAAAAGAGCCTAACAACATCGTAGAGTGGACGAAGCTGCGATCTAGTGGCGTCCTGCGGTACAAAATGATCTACAGTAACCCTCACGATCGTACGTTTCCGGCTGCAACTACATTCAACCCCCAGGAAAATAAAAGTGTAAGGTCATACCTTACCCTCACGATCGTGAGGGTTGGGGCGTAAAGGGATACAACACCAGTAGAGCTCTGTTTGTTATAGATGTAGCAACGGACCTAATGATGATGGCAGAGCTAGCCGCCAAAAGCTTGTCTTTCGTCAATTCTATCTGGCGGAGAATCTGTGAAGACTACATTTCAGATCCTTATCATCTGGACTGACTGTCTAAAGTCATTTTGAAATATTAAACAAGATATCTTTTTAGTTAGTTGAAACCCATAGTTATTTATATTAGGTTCATCAACATTATAAGTGAGCTGCACTGGAATCAAACAACACAAATCATGATTGGAAACAACTGAAAGAATAAACCGACATACTACAGGGTGTTATACAGGTATCTTTAATGTACTGATACTCTTCAACTTATATTGTAAAGCTACTTGTATTAGAAAACCAGATTTCAGAAAAACCTTTGAACGTGATGAAAGAAACGAAATAAAAGTGACTGAACATCCACTATGCAGACAGCACAGTGATCTTCATCAAAAACTTATAAGAACTTCGAACTCTTCTAGAAACAATCAACACAGTCATCATAAACTGTAGAATCAGTACCAATTTTCAAACAAAGATGTTGGTAAACAGTAGGAAAAAGTTAGACAACCTTAGATAGAAATACACTTGAAAGAATGACCAGACTAAAATATTAACAATATTGGTTCAACAGAAATTGGTGTCTTGAAGAGAATGTCAATATCAAGTAGCTAACGCAATATTGCAAAAAGTTTAAAAATCTTCTGTAAAGCCATAACCTATAACTAACTACTCGAAAGCGAATTGTGAAATGGTATGTGCTTTGGAATTACTGTACAGAGTCGAAATACGGACACAGAATTCCCATCCCATAATATACTAGAGGATTTAGAAATGCTCCTTCACAACCATAGTGATGAAAATCCCTGGGAATGTTCAAGCAACAAGTAAGTTCATTACTATACTGTGAAAATAACATGTTTGCAGCAAAGCAATGTATTTTTTAAAGTATAAATTCCTACTGAATCAGGGTATAAGTGAAATTGAAGGAAGACAACATACAGGAAAATGTCTATTGAACTGGCAGACACAGTTTCATATTTCAGTTCAAACCCTCTATTAATATGAAGTCATTAGTTTAACATCTAAATTAAAATCATTCATCAAAATTACTGCAACATCAGTACACATAAAAAATGAAGGACTTATCTTACCTGCTTTGTGAAATTCTATTGGTGTATTTATGAAAATCGAATTTAGTCTTATCTTCAAATACTTCTGAACAATTTGTGCAAACATACAATGGAGCCATAATATCTGAGTTATGTGTGAACACATGTTTCGTTAGTGAACACCAAGATAGAAAATTATCTGCACAGAAAGCACAAGCAAGTTCATTTAATGGTGGCTCTTGAAATGTATTTTTCTTGACCTCTTGAAATTGGTGGGCACACAACTTTGATACATTTAAGAAAACCTGACCACAGTTTAGGCAAATATGTAAAGGCGAATTTACATATAGGTCGTGACTAAAAACATGGTTATTAGCAAGTCCCTTGCTGGAGAAATATTGCAGACACATTGCACATGTATATCGCGATGGACTGACAACTGATATAGTGCTGCCACAGCTATTATTTGATAAACTGGTATTGCTCACATCAAATTGCACGGCAAGCATTTTGCTAGCTTGTACCTTCTCCGCCACACTAATTTCACTTAGTTCAGAATGATGAACGTAAGTTATTTCCTAGCTGTTCATCTTTTGACCTGTTAAAAGTAACACAGAAAACAGCTTTGATTAATTTGCTGCCAATAATGGATAAATATTTACACTGCAAAACTAATTAAACTGGAAATTCTATATTTTTTTTTTCAAAACAATTTCTCTGTTATACATAATTATACAAGTATCAATATAATATGATGTACCAGATGTGGTAGAAACAACTACCAGGCACTAGTCACAAGGGGAAACACATATCTGATGGAGAACAACCATTTTATAGTATGTTGGGGATCATTTACTTTATATCCCAAGCAGTTAATTCTAACTGCAGTTCTATTCACAACAAAATTAAGAACTGCAAATGGAATATGGTTGGTAACTTATAAGCACTATAAGTTAAATTGACACAATTTAATGCCCCAGCTGCCGTAGAAGCAGCATAACTCTGTGTTAACTTTGTATTGCAAACAATTTGGTGCACAAATGACTTTCATATAATATTTGACAACTAGTGTGGACTATTAACCATCCTAGACAATAAACAAATTGATAGATCAGGCCTGTTTACTATGTATTTCCCCACCTTGAATCCATCAACCAAATCATTCTTTGAGCCTGCCCAGAAAGGAGATCCCTCCTTCCCAAAATACTCTCTGCCCTCCCAGGATATACTTCAGTAGACCCCCTAAACTCAGTCCTTTCCTTCTCCACAATCTTTCACATTCTACTCATAGCCTCTTTCTCCTGCAACAGATTCTGCTGCAAAATGTGAAAAATACACCATCTCTTAATCACTCTTCATCAACCCAGTCACCGGGGAAAGCTCCCCCATCATAACACATGCCACTTTTGAAACCTCCCATGCAATATACCAGCCATTCTGCAATGGTTGTCTGACTTGCCATGTAGTCTTGATCACAAAACCACTGCCAATGAAAATGAATAGCCACTAATAGATGGTTTTAAATTTAAATGCTGTTGAGCTGACCATTTCTTTCCACTACTCATAATACCAACAATTTTAACTCTTGCTTCACTGTCCATGCTGTCAAATCCCTCCCAAATAGAAGCAGCTGCTCTGAACTACTAGTACAAAATTGATACCAGTTGCCAGGTCTCAATCTCCATTAATCTTCCTATTTCCCCACTTCTATCGTCATGCCAATTATGTATTCTCAACATAAACCACCATTTACCAGAGATGATGTTTAATTATGGTGTCATGAGATTGAGTTTGTAATAATTCATTCAAGTTTCTTCATATTTATATTTGAAAAATACTTAGAAAATATTTGCTGCAGACTCCTTTAGCCTGCTGGTGACATGTATCCATGATATGGTTTCTAATTTTACAATTATTCTAATTAATTTAATAATGATGGAGCACGCACTGCAGTGGCAATTCACTTAGTCATCTAATTACCCCATTTTATTCGTTTAATTACCATACGTAATTTGAGTGTTAAAATTCTTCCCATCTGCTTTTACAATTTACAAATTTTAAATCCCTGTAAAATTTTTGGGAAATTATTTATTACTTTAATTAATAATTTGTTCAAATCCTTGAAACCATTACCAGAAAAAGAAAAATTTCTGACTCCTTTATGCATGAAATCGAGCGCTAGTTTGTGGTCACAGTCGCCTTTCCCCTTCCATGCACTATTCCTAATGCATCAACCAATATCACTTCAAGTCCCTATCACCAACATATGCATGGTACATTCCCAGCACACTCTTCACCCTCCTCCTGTCCTCTAATGCCTCCAAATCCTGCTCCCTTACTGACTGGGTCCCGCGATTATTTGCACAAACAAATCTAGCCGCTTTTCTTTGCACGCCCTCCATCTCTTGTATTTGATACCCAAAATGTGGGTCCCAAACTACACCACCATATTCAATCAGTAGTCTGACCACTGAATTGCAACTCAGTTCCCTAATTTCTCTACTATATCCTCTCATCATCCTCTCCAGAAGTTGTAGGATTTTTAAATCTTCTCCTACCACCTGTCCAATGTGCTCTACACAGTTGAGTTTACCCTCAAACATCATGCGAAGATACTTTACTTACACTACAAGGACTCAGCAAGCAATTCTGACTCCACCCTATAGTCAGAAACAACCTTTCGTTTCTTATCCGTGTACCTAATAAGCTGACCCTTCCTGACATTTATCTTCATTCTTAGTTGACCTAATTTTGTAATGTTCAGGTTTATACCCTTCAAACCCCTCTCCACACTCCTCGACAGGTTTATTTACTACCATGCCCCCCCCCCTTCCACCCAAGGGTGCCAACCAATATTCCGATGTTCCAGCTAGTTGTCAGTCACAAACACACTACTAATTCTATTCTTGATGAAGAGACGTAAACCCGAAATTTTCAATACTCAAGATACTGATATTGTTTTATAACCCATTCATCATAGAAAAAATTGAGCACATTAAATAGCAAGATTCTGTGACTCAGATAATAGCAAGTGCTGATCGTATGTTAGAGTAACAAGAATCAAGATGTAAGTGATACAGATTTAGTAACAAACTACCTTACCTATCAGGAACAGCCACAGGTAATGAATCCTCTTGTTCCGTATCTGCTGACATACTCTGGAAAAAATAATAATAGTAGTAATACACAATAATATTGGTATAACCTCAAATACAGACATTAAACTATTGAAGATAATTTAAAAATACAATAGCACAAGCTCTGACAATGAAATAGTTCCAATAATTGAATTTACAAAAATCAGATGAAAATCTAATTGTGTTGCGCCACCAAACTAGAAAAACCACAGAACATATGAAGACAGTATCATAAATGCCTTCAACAAGTAAAAAAAAAAAAAAGATAGAGAATTAGAACAGTAATTTCATTTCTAATAGCAACAATAATTAACACAAATTACTGTCATTATTAGTTTGAACCCATCTGTAATTTGCATTGAGCATGGTAGGTGAGGAGTAATGCTCTGGCCTCACATTGGGGAGGACGTGGATTAGAATCCCTGTATGGGCATCCACGTATGGTTTTTCCGTGGTTTCCCCAGATCACTACAGGTGAATGCTGGGATACTTCCTACAAAATTCCATGGATGAATTGCTTCCTGTTCCTTGCCCACAAACCTTCCCACTTCTTAAGCCCTTGATGTCGACAAATAAAGCCAAAAAAAAAAAACCTAATTGCACACCTAATAAAGATTATTCGACCAGTGATGAATAGCACACAAATTGCCATTTCAATAAACAGGATTTAAAGGTTATATATATCACAAAAGACATTTTTAGTAACCACTTTAATTTTACGCATATTTTGACAAAGATATAAATTAGTATTTTACTAAGTTAAGTAACTGATAAAAGATACATCTTCATAATGCCACAAACTTGAATAATGCAGCAGGAAGCTTGTGCTGGCACTTACACTCGGCAACAAGAGGATACTGACTAAATGGAAAATCAGAGTAACTGCTTTCCTTCTTTCCACTAGTCATGAATTTTATACCAACATCTCACATTTGGTTCCATTCTGTTGAGCAACATGTATCTAACAAATTTGCAGTACACTGCCATTATTTCACATCCAGCTACAATTAAAACAAGAAAATAACTATCAGACAACCTTCTACGTTGGGTTACTTGAACTAGTAGTAGTATATTGCAAGTCAGATAACAGGGACTAAAAAGAAAAGCAAAAAATTACACAGTAATTACCGAATTAAAAATATACAAACTGGAAAAGTAAATGGGGAGGAACTTGACATTCTAATTATAAACGATAATTTAAAACAAAAATACAATAAAAAAGGCTAATTACATGACTAGGGGAATTGCTACTGGAGCATTAACTGCATCACAATTAAAATTAATAGTGATAATGACAGTTAGTGTCATTATTGTTATCAATTACAGTGTCTGTAACTACTATCACATAAAACAAATGTTTCGCCCAACAGCTGAACAAAACATCCTTTGTTTTATAAGTCACAAAGCAAAGATTTCCAAATCAATGTAACACAGTTAAACTTTAAACAGTAAAATCCTTCCAAAATAGTATTCACTGTTTCTGAGCAAGAATTTGCCTCCACCTATCAGTTGATAAAACGCAATGCGGTGTAATGATCATCAAATGATTCCAACTACACACGTTGCCGTCATCCTAAAAGAGGTCACGACTGACCTATTTCAGGAGGACGGCAAACACATTCATATCTAGGAATTACCGACAAAATAAGATAACAGAAATCAGGGCCACAATCGATTTATTTCTAAACTCATTTTTTTTTTTTCTGTGAGCGATTAGGGAATGAATTAGGAAGGAATTATCGTGCGAGAAAATACGACAGGAGTGGGTCTCGATAAACCGCTACAGCCCTCCTCATCTGAATCTTCCATGGTTTTGCCTGATCAATCCAGGCGAATGCCGAGATGGTTCCTCAAATAGCCCATGGGCGCCTCTTGGCATATCCCATATATCCCTTCCCATGCTTATGCGGTTATACACTTTCATTAGATTGCGGAGTAAAAATAATAGTATTGTACTACCTATTATCGTATTCCAAATACGATAATAGCAGTAGTATTAGTAAATAGCCACACAAACAGAAACTTTTCTAAGTAATAACAAGGCTAGTGGAAGTAGCGTCCATATTGATGTGCAGCAGTTGTTACTAATCGTGTATCCCACGACTTGAAGAACAATAGTTGGTAACCCACCTCTCCCTTGAGATTCACAGCATGTATTGTCTCCATATCACCTCCTCTTGGCGACTGGGGAGATTAATACACAATATTTCTTGCGCTAAACACACAACACAGACAATGATCTTTGGTTTTGTTTATCTTAGTGTGAAAATTCAGTGCGCCGAGTATTTCTCAGTTTTAATTAGTATATGTGCAGTGATGAAGTTTCTTTAAGTCAGATAAGTAATCCGCTGTTAGTACTGCATAAACTGACTGATCTATTATCCCTTCCTGTGTGAAGTTTGCTGTTTGAAGAACCAAACGTGTTATGCTCCTATACATAACCTCCAAGTTGTGAAATTTAATTGACGACGCTTGTAAACATTGGTGACAGAAAGCCTTACCTGATGAGAAAAGTTGTACTCATTTACTTTACGACGAGTGATGTTCACTTCCGAAAGTGAAGCAATAACAGTGCAATAACTTCAGTTTATCAATATTCAAACTTTCCGATCCCTGTGTTAGAAACTTGTCTTTTCAGTATTATATATATATTTATCCCTACATAACAACTTGATTGTTAAATACATTTCTGATCATTATTATTATCGTGTGTAATTTCAACTCCTGGTTTGAATGCAATGGCACCCGTTAACAAGCAAGATATTTGTCCGTGTTGCCTCAAACCAACTCTGAGTAAAGTGATACAATGCAGTAGTAACTGTTCCCGAAGGTTCCATCCTGAATGCGTCAGAATGAGCAAAAAAGAATACTCTTCATTCGCAAAAGGCGAAAATAATAATTGGACTTGCGACAGGGATGATTGTTTATCATCAAATCAAGACACGTCGGCCTCTATGTCCGAGAATATCGCTCTGCTGCTGCAGAAAGTGTCGTCTCTTACTACCAAAAATGAATTCAAGGAGGAAATGGACAGTGTCAGGAAAAACATTGAAAAACTCTCTAATCAGCTTGCTGAACTAGAACCACGTCTTAGCAGTGTAGAAGCAAAGGTTTCAACTTTGGAAGTAAGTGTTGAACTTCTTAGTGATCATCTGTCAAAAACAGCTAGTGATTCTGAAGAAATAATAGCCGAGTTCAATGACAGGTCAAACAGGACCAAAAATGTCATTATCTTCAAGGTTCCAGAAGCTAGAAGTAATGACAACAACACAAGAAAAGCTTTCGACAAGTCCAAGATCGAGTGCATCATGTCAGCTTCTGGTGTCAATATAAGTGATCTTGTCACATTCTTTCGGTTGGGGAAGAAATCTACCTCTGGCCAAAGACCACTCAAACTAGTACTAAGCTCCAAGGACGTTGCTGTAACATTTCTGAAGGGTTTTAAGCGAAATGAAATTGCATGCAAAGACCCATCTCTTTCTGAAATCTCACTTGGAAGTGACAGAACTCCTAAGGAGCGATTGTTCTTAGTAAATCTTCGTGCTGAACTCGAGAAGCGCACCAAAGAAGGTGAAACTGGCCTCACTATAAAATACATCAATGGAGTGCCCAAAATAGTGCAAAGTTCAAAAAACTAATTAAATCCAATGGAAAAACCAATATAAATATGTACTATCAAAATATTAATGGAATTCGGACAAAACTTAAAGAATTAAGATTAGCCCTAGCTACATGTACTTATGATATCATTATACTTGCTGAAACCAATCTTTCTCCAGATATTTCTAATGCTGAACTTGGATTCACAAATCACTCTGTGTACAGGAGTGATAGGTCCTCTCAAACTAGTTCTAAAGAGAGTGGTGGTGGTGTACTTGTGGCAGTGAACAACAGAATACCTTCTAGATGTATTAGAACAATGTCTCCACTAAAAGTAGAGTCTATATTTTTATCTATTGATCTGTTGCATGATACACACATTTTGCTGAGTTGTGTATATATCCCGCCCAGTAAGCCTCTCGATGTATATGCCAACTACTGCCAGGTGGTGGAAGAAGTGATAGCCGACCAACAGGTAGAACCATCACATGTGATTCTGGTTGGTGATTTTAACATCCCACATGTTGACTGGATAAAAAAAGAACCACATTTTCCCTCTGCCTCTCCTCGAATGCTTTGTGAGCTAGCTTGTTTATTGGATGTTGAACAGTGTAACCATGTCTTGAACTCTAGGGGTGTGTTATTGGATTTAGTATTTGCCTCTTCTAATGTCACTGTCAAGGAAGACACCTGCCCTTTGTTGCCTATTGATATCCAGCATCCAGCATTGAATATTATTCACCCTGTAGAATCTACCTTGCCTGACCACCAGTGCACTTTTGTTCCTGATTTTGCAAGGTGTAATCTTGCAGAAGTTTTTGATGAACTTCTTTCTATGGACCTATCCAATTTTGAATCCCTTGACTTATCCACTGATACTGACAATCTGTTCATAAAATTCACTGACATATTGAAGTCAATTGTGCTCAAGTATACACCACTGAAAAAAACTGGAATGTCAAAATTCCCATGTTGGTTCTCTACAGAGCTTATACAATTGGTCATAGAAAAGAAAAGACTCCACAAAGCTTATAAGCAGACCTTTGATTATGAGTACTATGTCCTGTTCTCAAAATTGAGAGATCAATCTCGTCTCTTATCCAAAAAATGCTTCAATGACTATGTTGAACATGTGCAATGTACTATTCCTGGCAATCCCAAATTATTCTGGAATTTCATCCGTAACACTAGCAAAGCTGAAGGAGCACCAAGCACGTTAACATTTAATAATCACTCCACTTCCCACCCACAGCAAATGTGTGATCTGTTTGCACAATACTTCTCTTCAGTATTTACACCTCCATCTTCGTCTACTTCCAATATCCATTTCAGTACTAGTAATAGTCTGAGTACACTTGCAGTCACTGATGAAGATGTTTATAAAGCATTGGGCAAGCTAGACTGTTCAAAGAGTTGTGGCCCTGACCAAATACCACCTAATGTTTTGAAATACTGTAGAGTCTTGCTTTGCCATCCTTTAAAATACTTGTTTAACAGGTCTCTAAAGTCAGGAATTTTTCCAGATGTATTTAAGCTTGGTCATGTTGTTCCTGTGCATAAATGCGGATCGAAGGAAGATGCTAAGAATTATAGACCTATTGTTATACAATCGGTGTTAGCAAAAATCTTTGAGAAGTTGGTACTAAACAAAATCTATCCCATGTTTCGTAACATAATTACTCCAAAGCAACATGGTTTCTCTCCAGGAAAATCAACAACAACTAACCTTGTGATTCTTCAAAATGAAATAATTAGAGCATTTAGTGAGCGAAAACAACTCGATGTCATATATCTTGACTTTTCAAAGGCATTTGATAAAGTTAGCCATCCCCACCTTCTTACTAAGTTGAAGGAATATGGCATAGTTGGTAAATTATTGGAGTGGTTTTGTAGCTACCTCAGCAACAGAAGGTTGATTGTAAAGGCTTTTGGCTCATTGTCATCTGCTTTCACAGCAACTTCTGGAGTGCCTCAGGGTTCACACCTAGGACCATTGCTGTTCAATATATTCATAAATGATTTAGTTAGTATTTTTGCCAGTTGCCTTTTCTTTGCAGATGACATTAAGATTTTCAAGAAAATCATTACTCGAGATGACTGCTTAGATCTTCAGAATTGCTTAAAAGCTATTGTGAAATGGTGTCAACAAAACAGTATGCAACTTAATGTTAATAAATGTTCCTGCATTACTTTTCACCGCATTAAATCGGCATTACATTTTGAATATGAAATGGAAAATCAGCTACTGAATCGCTGCACAACTGTAAGAGACCTAGGAGTTCTTCTGACGTACAATCTCAGTCCAGAAGAACATGTCCACAACATATGTGCCAAGGCCTCCAAGTGCCTGGGCTTATTGGCACGCACTTCCAGATTTATTAATAATATCCAGACACTCAGGCTCTTGTACTGTGCCCATGTCAGACCCATACTTGAGTATTGCAGCGTTGTATGGTCGCCTCATCAGATCACACTAATTCAACACATTCAGAATATTCAAAATAAGTTCTTAAGGCTTATAGGTTGTCGCATGGGCTTTCATTACAAAGACGTTCCGCTGGTTGCTGTTGGAACCTATCTTGGCCTCCATCCTTTGGAGTCGAGACGGAATGTTCATGGTGTCCTTTTTCTGCATAAACTAATCTCAGGTGTTACAGACTGCCCTGAAATTCTCAGACATGTATATTTTCGTTGTCCGTCTGGTACACGGTTGAGAGAACTATTTGGGCGTAGACATCTGCGCACAAACTATGAGGCTAGCAGTGCCATAGAACGGATTCAGAGACTAGGTAACAGAATACCTCCTGAACTTGATTTTTTCTTTGACAGTGTTGCTGTTTTCAAGCAAGTACTCATACGTGAGTGGAGTCAGCAATGATGGGCTTAGTCACGGTCTATTATTCCCTGTAACAATTTTTATTTTATTTTTTGTAGTTGTATGTTGAGTCATATTATTAGTTTTAGAATAATTAATAATTATCTTCTGTGTAATTGTTTTTCTAGTTTAATAATATAAAACTATACTTGCTATTTTTTGTTATCTTCTTGTTTTCACTGTAATTAAATTGTTTATAAATAGTGGTAATTGTGTTTAATAAGTAGCTATCATAAGATATATTAATGTAAAATGGTTTTTCCGTTGGAATAAATAAATAAATAATAATGATTTTACTACAAAGATGCTGCATTCTCGAGATGAATCATTTCATTCCTAATTTCTGTTGGTTATTTGATTAAATTGATCGCTGCTTAATTTGTTAAATGCATTAACCTACATCTATAGACTGATATAACATATTACAGATCGTTATGAAAGTGTCAGCAAAACTATTTCGATAATCCAACACACGCATTACTGCTCGCTATCTTTATTTGTAATCCTTAACATTTCATATTGACACAAAATGATAAAATAATATGTAAAACTGGTGATTATTATTAATTTTGAAGGACTTACAGCCGCTGGCAATACGTACAGTACCATTTCAGTGTTATTAGAAATTGTACTTTAGTCTGTTGTTTCAGATAAAATGTTCAGTCTGTTAATTGCAAATGAAAGCTTTCTCAGTGAAAAAGCATTGAACCATGGATTAAGGCGATCGAAAGCTTCAGCCTTAAGCCGACTTGCTTCTATCGCTATGTGGACGACACTTTCGTTATCTGGCCACATGGCATTCACAGTCTTTACGAATTCCTAGAACATCTGAACGGAATTCACCCAAACATCCAGTTCACGATGGAGCTGGAGAAGGATGGCAGCCTGCCCTTCTTGGACATCTTGATTCGCCGGAGGCCAGATGGAAGCCTCTCACATAGTGTGTACCGAAAACCTACACACACAGACCGCTATTTACACGCTACGAGCTTCCACCACCCAGCACAGAAGACCACAGTGCTGCAGACGTTGGTGCACAGGGCCAGGAAAATTTCCGACGCGGAATCCCTGCCGTCTGAGCTCGAACATCTTCGCAATACTTTCAGGAGGAATGGTTATTCCGAACGGGCAATAGAGCGGTCGATTAGAAGGAAGGCACACAAACGCCCTGTTGACCCAGATGTTCAGCCCGAAGCCTTGGCTTTTATTCCATACTCAGGCAACATCTCGGGAAAAATAGGCAGGATTTTGGCCCGGTATGGATTCAAGAGCGTATTTCGTCCGCCTCCCAAGATTCGGGACTACCTCCGGCCTGTGAAGGATGACTTGGGTTTGACGACTCCAGGGGTTTATAGCATACCTTGCCAGTGCGGCAAGAATTACATTGGTCAGACGATCCGGACCATCAAGGCTCGGGTGGCAGAACATGAACGCAACATCCGCATGTTCCAGATAGATAAATCAGCGGTCGCCCAGCATGTTATTGAAAACGGCCACAAGATGGACTTCGGCAACGTAAAGGTGCTGGCCAAGTGTTCCTTATATTGGGAGTCAGTCATTAAGGAAGCGATAGAAATACGGCTGAACAACAACACAGTCAACAGGGACACGGGTTTATGGCTCAGTGATGCGTGGAAGCCGGCTCTGTCCCTTCTGAAACATTCACCGTGCAAACAGAGAGGTGGGCGGGTGCCGACGGGAAGTGTTTACGGCCCGCCGGGGTTGGCTGGAACCGACGCCCCAACAGCCAATCAACGACGAGCGCAAGACGGCAGCCGCGGGACGGAGCGAGGGGAGGGGAGAGGCCAGGCCTTATTAGGGTGCGCGGAGGCCAGACACTGTCAGTGCAGCGCTGGTACTCCCTGCAGCACACATCTAACCTGAAGATGGCGGCAGAGCCAGCCGCCGAAAGCTCGTTGTTGTCTCTCTTCAACAACATACGGCGGAAAACCCGCGAAGGCTATATTTAATCAAACCCTTGCCATACGGATCCCAAACACCACAACAGTAATCCAGATGCGGACGCACTTGTGTTTTATACGCTATTTCCTTTTTATAAGCATTACAATTCCTCAAAACACGACCTATGAATCGTAATTTAAAATTATAATAATGTTTACATATTTATACTATATTGTGAGACCTTTAATTTGTTGTGTTTTGTAAACTAATTAATTGCAAAAATATATTTTTTGACTATTTTGTTTCTGTATGAAGTATGCTCTTGTCACATTAGAAATAGATGTTATTACTAATCGGATGGTAAAAACATTGTTGTTGTCTGAGATTATTCAGCACTTGAGGTAAGTGACTTATTCCCTAAGTGTATCCTCCATTTCTCAGAAGGAATCCTAAGATGCTCTTCTGCACGTGCATTTATACATTTCTGATTTGAAACGTATCAAAAATTCTATTGAGAATACCTCTAATATTGTTAGTACAAAATTATAGGCGGTGATGTCAGAGATTTGTTTGTAATGTTTAATTGCTGGAATGTGAAGAATGAAGATTTTTCCTTTTGCACATCGAGCAGAGTTTTTTTAATATTGTGTGACACAAATTTTATATTCAGAATTGGCTTTAATTTATTCTCCTTAATTTATGACAAATTTCTTTTAACTGTTGATTTGTTTCTATTGAATGTTTGTTTAATATGTACTAGAATCTTCTGTCTTAATGTTCATAAACTATAACATATGTCAGTATTTTAGAAAGAAAGAACTTGTGTTTGTGCCAACTTATGATTTTTTTTCATTCATAGAATATTTTGTTTTTGACAAATAATGAATATTAACTTGATCTGAAATAAATTTCTTCCTTCCCCAATTACCAATTTTCCAAATTTTCATACCTATAAATACCATATTCATACTGAGACAAAGTGTAGTGTACAATTTAATCTTAAGTATAAAATATAGGCAGAAACGAACATGTTTGTATCATCATCTGGGTAGGTAGTCTATTATCTTCAGACAAATTTGTCGTAGGGCATTGAATTTGATGACATTATATACCAGCGTAATTCCTTTTTAATCAAATAGATAGTTGAATGTGGGTTCCAGAACTAACTAAATATTTAATTTAATTTAATTTCATATAATTGTGATGAAGGGCATGCTCCGGTGGCAATCTCTATATATCCATCTTTCTTTTTTCCTCTTCCTAAATACTTTTGTCTTGAAGTAATTTTAACTTTAAATTATTTCAGTATTTATGGTAGATTATTAATCATTTCTCTCAGTAATTTATTCAAATTTCATACACCCTTACCTACAAAAGAAAATTTTCCCACACACTTGAACACTTGGTGGTTAATTTATCCTTCCATGCTCCTTTCTTAACTTCCCACCAATTTCTTTCCATTCCCCAACATCAATATAAAACTTCCCATGGTTCTCTTCACCCTCCTATCTTCCAACAAATCCCACTCCAGCTCCTTTATCATATTAGTTACCAATTGTGTTCTGTGATAATTTCCTAAGACAAAGTTAGCAGCATTTCCCTGCAACCCATCCAACTCTTGTATTTGATACCAAAAATGTAGGTCCCATTCTTACCACCATATTCAATCTGTGGTCTGGCCAACATTTTGTAATATAGTTCCTTTACTTCTCTAGTACAACCTCTCATCACTCTTTCAAACAGGTGAAGTATTTTGAACCCTTTTCCTACCACTTGCCGAGTGTGCCCTGTCCAGTTAAATTTGTTATCAAATATTTTGCCAAGATATTTACATTTTCAGTCTTCAAAAAGGAATTCCTTCCCCACTCTACAATCATAATCAGCCTTCAGATTTTTATCTATATACCTAATAAGATGTTTCATCATTTCACTTATCTTCATCCCATGTTGGCTCACCCATCTGGATATCCTATCAGGCTGCACTGTTTAGTATCCTACCATTTTGATCCTATTATATAACAGCATGTTCCATAACTTGTGATAGTAAACCACTAACACAATCGTTCATTAGAATAATGAATAGCAATGATGCCAACACACTACCCTGTGAAACACTCAATACTGCATTTCTTACCCTAACTCTTCTGCTTTCTACATTTTAGAATTCTTCTACCCAGCTAATCACATTTCCATCTACTCCAATAGTTTATCTTATTTAGCACCATTTTATGGCTCACTCAGTAAAAAGTTTTTGTTAGATCTATTGCTGAACTATTAATTTGGCCTCCGCTCTCCATTTTATCCAAAAAAAATAATAATAATCTTGCATTTAGCATACTATCTGAGATTTACAGGAATTTCCTTGCCTATAGCCTTGTTGCCGCCTTGAAGGCCATTTATGTTCCTCACAGACTATTTTTTTTTTTTTTTTTGACGAGACCAAGCGTGGTGGGTGAATGGTTAACATTCTGGCCTTTCATTCGGGAGGATGTGGGTTCGAATCCCCATCTGGGCATACAGATTTGGGTTTTCCATGGTTTCTTAAAATCACTCCAGGTGAATGTCGGGATGCTTCCTTCAAAAGGCCATGACAGAATTCCTTCCCGCTCCT
Source organism: Vandiemenella viatica (assembly GCA_031002005.1). Classification (NCBI taxonomy): domain Eukaryota; kingdom Metazoa; phylum Arthropoda; class Insecta; order Orthoptera; family Morabidae; genus Vandiemenella; species Vandiemenella viatica. Next base: position 16,965 of record JARYHS010014924.1, read on the forward strand.
CGCTCAAATCCCATCCTGCCTCTAATGACCTCGCCATTGATGAGGCATAAAGCCCAAACCCAAAAAAGTTGATAAGGTTGTATATTAATCTCTCCATTAATTTTCCTACCACTGATGTCAAGCTGATTGGCCTGTAGTTCTTGGCTCTTATTTGTCACCCCTCCTTTATTGACTGGTACCACTATCATACTTCTCCAGTCATCTAGTAAGAAAGAATTATGCAAACACAATTTAAATAATGTTTCAAGATGAGACACAATGTCTTATTCTGCTATCTTTTAGACATTTGTTGTAATATTATCCAAGCTGGCACCTTTGTGTTTTTTTGATTCATTCTTCGAACTGTGCAGATAGGCTCTTTTTTATATAAACGCCATACCATTGTCGAATCAGTCACTAATAATCTCACTAACCAGTTACTTAATAACTCTGTCATTTTAAAAACCTCAGTTACTTTTTCCTTCCTTATCTATAATTGCCTCAACACCCTCTCTCCCCTTCAGTTTTCTGATACCATAGAAATATCTATATGTCTGAAGTCCCTTATATCCATCAGAACTGCATTGTGATCACTTATTCCTTCAGTTACTTGACACCCAATACTATTATCATCAGGCTTTATTGGGAAAATATCTGACATGTTTGGTCCCCTTGTGTTCTGCTCAGCCACTTCTTTATGATATTTGCATATCCTTGTTTCCTTGTGTTATTAATCCTATTTCCTAACCAACCAACGCTTGGTAAGTGTTAGAACCCACCAGTGATGACCACTTTATGCTCTAAATATGAATTTAGTTTCCCCTCCAAGAACCTCATGTTTATCATTCATTCATCCACTATGGTATGCAGCCGACACCATGACTTTTTCTTTTCTATTCTCCAAGAACTCTACCCCAAGTAACCCATGGTCATGATCTCTTATCACCAGTGAACTGTAGTAGTCTTTCATAACCAGTATGAATACTCCTCCACCAGTTGTTCCTATATCTCTGCGGTACATCCTGCAACCACCGGGAAAAAGCTCACTATCTAATACTCCTTCTTTCAACCAAGAGTCTACTCCTATAATTAATTACTTGAGGTTCATGTATCTCTGTTGGTTTACGAAATCCATTGCTTTGTTCCTTATATTTTTACAGTTTACGTGGAACACTCTTATCACTGGCTTTGTGATATTTTCAGCACTAAAATTTATCTTCAAATTCTCGCCCCCACCCCCCCATGTTATTGTTTCAAAAGCTTCCTCTATTTATTTAGCAGCAGTTATTTTTCTAACTACGGATCTATCTACACTCAGTATCCCTTTGATTAGTACCAATTTTCATCTCCTCACAAGCAGGCCTTAACATAAAAGAGGCACAGTCCTGACCCCATTATCGATGGAAGTGGGCTCCCTCACAACCCTAGCTAACAACTCAGAAAGTATTCCCGTGCTCCTCCTATTTAGATGCAGGCCATGTCTAGTGAAATTCTACCTACCAATGATATTTCAAACAACAGTTATACCAATAGTATAATTTCTTACTAACCATCCGTCATTACCTTCTCCATCAATAGTATTGTGAATCCCTTCCCTTATACATCTAATACATGCTTTTTTTTTCAAAATTTTGTTGGAGTCCCGTCACATAGCTTACAAAAACCAGCAACTTTAAATATGCAAGGCACTTCGTCACTACATAATAATTAAAAAGTAAATTCATACGGTCATACTGTTTGGTGACAGCAGTTCTATATTCTTTCCATATCTCTCATATGTCGTTGCTAGTTTGACAGTTTAAAATGGAACGCTGACCTCTTAGTGTCCTAGAGCAGTGTATCTCAAAGTGGGGTACACGAACCCCAAGGGGTTCGCCAGTTGATCATATGGGGTTCATGACAAGATTTTCGTTTTGGCGGCAGACTGGCTGTCTCACGTCTGATCACAAGAAAAAATATCCTAAAATCGAATCAACCTGCTGCAAGAAACAAGCCCATGAATCAAATTAATTAATAACATATTGCTCTTTGTGGTTGTATTACTTTATGAAAGAGCTTATTTCATATAAACAAAAGAAACCACTTTTTTTTATAGGGGTACGTGGAGCTATATGTGTGAGAAACTCTGTCCTAGCGAATATTTTATAAAGAACCTCTAGCTCACAAATATTTCTATCCCCACCAAGATTGAAATCACCGAGCGTGGTGGGTGAACGGTTAACGTTCTGGCCTCGCATTCGGGAGGATGCGGGTTCGAATCCCCGTCCGGGCATTTAGATTTGAGTTTTCCATGGTTTCCCCAAATCACTCCAGGCAAATGCCGGGATGCTTCCTTCAAAAAGGCCATGGCCGAATTCCTTCCCGTTCCTTGCCCCAATCCCATCCCGCGTAAAGCCCAAGAAAAAAAAAAGATTGGAATCCAGGACACTGAATTTTCAAAGCGAGGATGTCGTTCGTTCAATGAGCTATTTACACATGTTATTCCAGAAATTAGCATCGAAGTTTACAATCCTGTTACTAGCAGGTGAGAACTTTTTAGTATATATATCCAGTAATTTGAAGAGTATATACTGTCCGAATGTCAGGTTTAGGAGCAGTATATAGGAGGGAAGAGTTGATCATTGTAGTGATTTGGTACTTTATTTGATGCATAATGGGGTGGGAAAAGTTTCCTTATGAGATAAGGGCTTGGAACAACTTACCATAGGAAATGCTGGAACATTGAAACAATTTTAATTATATTTTGCAATGGGCTAAAGTAATTGGATGGTGATATTGCAGTCAAAGAATTTTAATATGAAAAGAAATAAAATAGTTAGAAGAGAAATCAGGTGTGTCAGCAAACTGCCATCCAGGCATGCACTCCATCACAGTAAATATCACAGTGATGTTATAAAGTTTTTCTTGTACCTTGATTAATTTATTCCTTTTTAAAAGGTGCTCCTTACTGTAAATGAATAAAAACCAGAACTCATTAATCCAATAAACTCGCTGCGAAAACAGTATCTGTTGTGGTTGCTGTTCATTCTGATTTATTGTAGACTTCGTGCTGCTCATTTAATCCAGACGCAGTATACGTGGTTCTTAGCTTTTTAGGTGGAGTCGTTTATGGTGCTATGCATCGCTTCAGATTTGCTTGAAATTCAGTTTTGATTACATTTGAATTTGGTTTCATGTGGTTAATGTTGCTGTAGACAATTTAACTGAAGACACTTTATGCGCACAAGAAGAGATAGAACGCATTAGTTACGTACCTTTAAGGTAGTTTCTGTTTTATTGGAAGATATTAAATATTTGCAAGCTCTCTGTAAATAGAATAGCATTCGCAGTGGCGGCCGAAGTGATTTGCTCAGGTAGTGACAACAACAAAATGTTTCTATTGGCGGATCCAGGATTTTGGTTTGATTGGGGGGGGGGGCTAGGATTTGGTTTGAGGGGCTCATTACTCCAGAACGCCGCCCTTATAAGAACAGCAAAAAAAAAGGTTCCCAAAATCCATGTCGTCGGGGGTGACCTTTGTGCTTTTGGGGTGGGAGCGCCTAAGCCCCCTAGCCCTCTCCTTCCCTGGATCCGCCACTGAATGTTTCCGCGGCTTACTGATCATCATTGAAGAGAAAGGTGAAAAACAGCTCAGAGTAAGAATCTCACTATATAAAGATTTGTAATGCATGAAAGTATCATTACCTGCAATTACTGCCGGAATAATTAAATGATTTTGAAATTAATCAATGATAAATGTTTTAAAATTGACCAAACGGTAAACATTTAGTGATTAACCAAAAACCGACAAGCTTATCTACAAGCAGTGTTGGATTACCCAAAAGGTAGGACTAGGCACGACTAGGCAGTAGCCTGGAGCCCCTGATTTTTGAAGGCTCCCTGAAATTTCACTTTTTTCACTCAATAAAAATAATAAAAAATAAAATCATCCAGAATACAACAATCAAAATAATATGAAAAACATGGAAATTATTTTTTTTGTTTGATAGTAGTGTACGATAAATAAAAGAAATTTTCAAAATTTGATAAATTGTAAAATTCGTTTGTTAATTGAATAAAAATATGATAAATTCTATACATATAATTAATTTAAAAAACAGAGGGAATCAAAATTTTTGAGTGCCTGGGACCCCATACTTTCTTATCCGGCACAGCCACTGACCACGACGGCAGTGGAACAAATTTCTCTTGAGAATCGTTTCCTGTTACGTGCATTCATAAACTTATGTATTTCTTCTTCAAAGAATCTAAGAAAAAAAAATTGCCTGCTCGCATTGACAAAGCTTCTAGGGCAGCGTATCCAAACTTTTTTCAACTCGAGGTCCAGTAAATTTTCAAATATAATGCTGTAGTCCACTAACCCAGACAGGCCTTTTTTTTTTTTTTCTCCTTTTCGTTTCAGCCGACTATGGACGATGATTACGCAACTTCATTTTCCTCTTCTGAGTTTCCTTCCTCCGTCGCCAGTTACCTCCGCAATTTTTCCTCTGTCTTTTTTAGTCTTCCACCCTGGGCATAATTTTATTTTGTTGTTATTAAAATGTACCATTATAACATAATGAATCTAAAATCACGTTTTCAATCCTATGAAAACGCAGATATAAAACTGGAAGTGAACTATTAAAAGTTATTTACATGTTAATTAGACCAAACCAGATAAATAATAACTGGAAGTGAACTATTAAAAGTTATTTACATGTTAATTAGACCAAACCAGATAAATAATAATGTTAATAACCAGATAAATAATAATTTTACTACAGGATGGGCGCTACACTATACCACCGGCCTACATACATAAACCAAAATAAAAGACGGTAGACCATATGCCTTTTATTTTTACTTACTTCACCACTCACGTTACCAATCTTATCAACTACCGCGGTACCTCATACCCACTTAAAACCCTTAGTAAACCGTCATTTACTTAATCTCTAGACGCCACATGGAAGTGAATAGACTGTTGTAGAAATAATGCTGTTTTATCTCATCCTGGAAATGCCACATTTTTGCCGGGTCATTGAAATATTCAAGGCTTTTAAATATTGGGCATACAGTACGAATATGGTACCACAATTTATGATATAATGCCTGTTGGACTCCTAAACTATGTTCGCGGATCACCAGTAGTCAGCGAACAGAATGAAGCACTGTTCCAGTGGATATTTAGATGAATGCTACAAAAATGGCAGCTGCTCCACTCTGTCGGCAGTATTACTAAATTCATCGAGTTGCAGCGTGTGACAGAACGAAGTTGTCTCCATTCCCCATTATCAAAGCGAACCACCGACCTTGAATATTTCCACGAAAACGCTAGAGCGCATGCGCGATCTGTGCCATCCAAGAAGTGTCTCCACGACAGCGAAACAGTTCACTGATGTGGCCAACAGATGGAGTTCACTACTTTCACTAGCTGTAGAGTAGAGAATGCTGCATTTAGAAATATTTATTTTTCTTTTACTGCAATTATTTTTTAATTTATTATTCATGATTAGAGGTCACAGTGGCACTACGTCTAGAGCCGCCACTGAGCATTCGTCAGTCAGGATGGAATGTAGAATTACTCGGCAGCTTAACATAAGTACAGAAACGCGAATGTAAAGAACTTTGAGATAGCTCGAACCACTGCCGGTGACCGACCCAGCTCAACTGAAAGCCCCTGCTCCGCGTATATCTGAACGACTAGTGAGCATTAAATTAGCTCATAAAATCGAATTACATTTGTCCTATTCAAACGATCCATTCGTCAGGATGGATTATTGTGTCTTTTGTGGTTATTCTTCGTTAATGTCGTAATACATCCCGTATCGACCTGAAACTCAGCCTCTCAGTTACTTTGCCAGCACTACGCTTCCTTTCTAAAGCTAGTATTCCAGAGAGTACATACTACTCACATCTATATCCGAGCACCCCAGTATCTAATATATTACATACATCCTACAGGGTGTCCATGAATGAAAGAATAATTCCGCAGCCACAGATAGGTCACATTACGTCCTAATATACGACATAATTTTATTTTAGTAAAAGTCTCACGATTTTCGAGATATTATTTTTAATTTTTTTCGAAACATGTGACTTTGTTCAGTTTGGCAGGAAGGAAAACTTGAAACAACTAGACAAGAAGTTGGAAAAGAGGGAAACCAAAGATGGGTTAGAGAAAAATATTATAGTTGCAGGGCGACAACTGAGTGATGCACCTAGCAATTTCTGTGGCCATGTAAGGAAACTAAGGGAAAGCAAAGGTATCCGGACAATTGTGTATAAGAATGAGTAAGACATTACTAAGGATTCTAAATTGGCATGCACACTAAGTAATTGGTTTAATGGTGCCATTTGGGGATATCTGAGATGGGAGGGAAAACATCAGAGGCTTCTCTAAACAGTTCACCTGAAAGAGTTTCTGATACAAATTCATAAAGGACAATAGTACAAGTGTGGTGATATAGAAAACAAAGAATTTAAGATAATTAAACCATGAATCTGGAAATTTGATGTATAGGGAAATTGGAACCAAGCAGGTGCCATATTACTTTTTTTTTTTTTTTTTTACAGTTTAACGTCCCTTTTTAACAACGTGGTCTTTAGAGACGGGAAAGGATGGGGGCAAGGAATGGGAAGGAATTCGGCCATGGCCTTTTGAAGGAAGCATCCCGGTATTCACCTGGAGTGATTTGGGGAAACCATGGAAAACCCAAATCTGGATGCCCGGACGGGATTCGAACCGCCGTCCTCCCGAATGCGAGGCCAGAACGCTATCCGTTACACCACCACGCTCGGTGCCATATTACAATTAAATAAATTAAATTAAGTTGTCAATGTATATTAGCGGAATGAAAACTCCATGAGCGTGTTGTAATAATAGTTTCACATCTATTTTTAATAACGATATCTTTTTCTTTCATTGCGGTTTAAATATTCTTATCGACAAACGGAAGTACGAAGTAACACATAACGTTCCTTGTTGTAAACGAAGAATTAAAGAACAAGCAGACGACATCAGACAGTTTATTGGAAGCAGTAAGATGATTACCATTGTTTGGGTCCCAAATGCACCAGGAGGGAACGACTTGTAATCCTTGTGAAGATCATTTTTAGTTCTAGTGCCATAATTGTGTATTTTACCATTTGTTTCAAACAGAGTATAACTTGTGATTACAAAGGACATTAATGTGTATATATACGTCAGCGACCAATTTTGAAATACCTAACTTCTTGAACAGCTTTATACATGATGATCTATTGCTAACCCCACACTTAATTCTTATTACCCACTTTTGGGCTCTGAACACATTGTCTCTATGGGTAGAATTGCCCCAGAATATTATTCCATATGACTATAAGGAGTTAAATTAAGCAAAATAAACTAGCTGCTTCATACAGAGATCACCTATAGCTGAAATTGAACGAATTGTAAATGTGGCTGCACCAAATCGCTTTAGTACCTCAGTCAGAAACATGTACTTTCCAATTTAAATTATGATCAATTTACAAACGTAGAAATTTCACACTCTCTACCTCTTGAATGGACTGGCCTGAAAAATTTATGTCTATATATGGTATTAATCTGGTGATGTACTGAGTTTTATCAAAGTTTAAAGACAAACCATTAGGTGTAAACCATTTATTAATAAGTTCAAAGACATAATTAAAATATATTCTGTAGATAAATCTGGAATATTTTTAATTCCTATTGGACAAATTTTGAGTTTTAAGAGGAAACACAAGGTAAATCATTTATATATATTAAAAACTATAGTGGCCCCAATATAGAACCCTGAGGTACTCCACATCTGATTAATTTCTATTCAGGAAACAATAGACTTCTTAAGGCAGCCTTAAAATTCTCCATTGACTCTTTCTGTTTTCTATTTAGATGGTAAGAACTAAGGCATTTATTAACAATGCCATCTATACCATGTTACTTTATTTTCTGTATCAGAATTTTACGATCTATACAGTCAAATGCCTTAGATCAGTCACAAAAAATTTCCAGTGTGATTAGTTTATCATTTATTACTTCTAAAATATTGTCAGTGAATGCAAATATAGCATATTCTGTTGAATTACCCTTTTGAAAACCAAATTGTGATTTAGTTAGAATATTATTATTTTTAAGGTGTTCATAGAGTCTATTGTACATTGCATTCTCAAATCTTTGGAGAAGGCTGTTAGTAATGAAATTGGTCGTTAATTTGATACGGCTGCCTTATTTCCTTTTTATAGAGTGATTTAACTGCAGCGTACTTGAGCCTTTATGGAAAAGTACCCTCAAGTAAAGATATATCTATATATATCTATAAATGAGAAAATGAGAAAGTTCGGATGTGTGTTTGGATGTACGTTGGCAATCAATCACGCCTTAATAACTCAACATATTTGAATGAAATTTGGCATGAAGTCAGTTAATTGCGTGCGAAGTGCAATAGAATAGATTTTATCCCGCAAAAACGCATAGTTCTTTTAGAAATTGCCATTAATATCAATTCGGAAGCAACAAAGAGTTTCCTACTTCGTAGATAGCCGTGCTTTGCTTTTTAAGTAAATCGCAAACACTACTTCTCAGAAATAAAAGCAAAAACCTACTTACATATGCAAGTTTGTGTAGCCATAAAACTGACGCACTTGACAAATAATAGTTTTGAAGCAGGAAATATAAATCTGTTCTTAACCTTAAATTAAAAAAAGAAAGGTAGGTATTGTCAAGTTCGCAAAGAGATGTTTTCATTTGCGTACATAAAATACTATGACATATCAAATATTAACCATAATTTCGTTCGTAATATATGCGTTATATTAAATATAAAAAATCAAAGCTTGGAAAAAAAAGTAAAATGCTATGAGTATACCAGCACGAAAGTCGGTTCACTGAAAGTGCAAAATGGTCGTGCCCCAAATGTCGTATTTATAAAAATGTAAAGGATACCATTCTATCTCGGTTTAAGTTATTTCCTGTTTCTTTTTTGTTACTAAACAGTCTGTGTATTACAAATTATTTTTGCCGAAATTTAAAACTTAACTATTCCTTTTTATTTTTTGTTCAGAATTTTTGTACGAATAGTACTGCTTTTTATTTACTGTTCAATATTCTGCAAATATCAATCGAACGCTACACTTAAAACGAATGTATTCATGGGCTAATGTAGAAACTTATTGTTTCATGAAGTAACACTGAAAGTCGTTTACAACACAATACACCTCATTTGCACGGAGCATAACAACTAAATTCCTTCTGCCATCTGCTGTAACAAAAAACATTCTGGTCCAGGCAGCATTTCAACCAAACCACATTTCTGCTAATACTGCCACTACAAAATCAAACGATAGGAACACATCTCAACACATTAAATGCTGCCTGGACCTACATTTCGAGTGGTAACAGAATTTTCTATATCAAAATTCCTAATTAGTATATCATAAATTACTATCACAATTAATTTCATTATACACCTTACTAAATCACGAGCAATAAAAGTCACTTATCGCAATGTACATTTGACCTGCAATATTAACGATCGTAGAGAATTGTGGACTTTCCGTTGTACACTGAAAGTTAAAAACATTTTAGCATACATTTTTTAATTACGTTACCTCAATAACTGTCATGAAGCTGACGACATAGTTCATGCGGCTGAATGTAGTTTTAGACATATTCAGTATTTAATTTACTGCGTTAATAATAAGTCAAGTTTATTTCGCTATTCATGACGTCACTAACATACAATATAGTGAATGTATTAATGTGCGAGTGATAGAAGCTTTGATTTTCTAGCGGTAATTTTAAAACGCAGCCTGGGCCAGAATGAGAACTTAAACATTATTAGTTATTAAGCTTCTTTCATGAGCGCCATTTTAGTGACATCATGTATCGCTTTGTACCGATATTGTATCAAAAGATCTATATTAATCTTGGACGATTTAGCAGAACCAGGCGGCGTTCGAAGTAATTTTTTTAAATTTATCAATGTTTTATTCAGATAGTGGAGTGGCGGAAAAGCGGAGTAGTAATTCGCCGGTAGTCATTCAATTCTGTATGCAGAATAAGAAACCGAATATGAAGAAACAATCTATTACTACTTTAATATTGAAATTTATATTTTAGCGCGAAACGAATGAACTATAGTAAACTGGTCTATAGGCAATTCAGTTGTTTCCAGAGATAGAGAAACCATTACCGCAATACCTCTGATTATAATGGATAAAAGAATCAATTACTACTATACTTACTACTATAATATGTAAATTTCTGTTGATGGAACCAATATATCCTAAAAAAGAAGAAAAAAAAATCAATATTCAAAGAGGAAATTAAGTTCTTCTTTTTTAAAGACTTTTTTCAGGTACTCAATGCAAATCAAAATATTCATTTTTAGTATCGCAATTTTACTAATGGAAATGAACGTCCTTGGGCCACTTAAGTATTTATTTGCTGTTTGGATGTTAGTATTTTTTTGTTGTTGATATTTAGTAGATTCCATCAATGTATTGCTAATATTTTGACGTTTTGAGCTTCCATTAATTAAAACTATATTCATTTTTATTCGCGTGATGAAATTAGTAATTTTAAGAGATGTTGGGTAAACGAAATTCAAATCTTTCAAAGAAATGTAAGAAAACTAGGGCTATGAAAATAGCTAAAACCTAGGAGACAAATCCTCAATATTGTATATACGGATACATTAAACTGAAAATACTCCTTACAAAGTGAATATTTTTACTGCTTTATCAATTCAGTGAAGTAGTTGTAGAACATAAATAGATTTTTGTTATTTTATTGCAACATTTATTACTACTATTACTAATAAAAATAGATCTTAAATAAACTGTATGGTCGTATTGACCTGGTGACAAGACTTCTTTACGTCTCCGCAATCAGTCCCTTTCGTAGCCTCTTAACGTAACCCAGTAATCCTACCGGACATAGAGGACCCACAGTTCAACACGGAATCCGAACAAAGTGAGCATTCTGGCGTAATTCACATCACACACCAACCTATGCCAGAGGTGAAGGTCAAGCTAGGGACCTTTGAAAATCCTCGCCAAGACTGGAATTCAAGCTGGGGACTTTTCCATCTCCAGTTGGACGCCCTAACCACTGAGCAACCAGACCTCTCAAGAAAATCTTATATCACAAGTAATTGCTAGTTAAATATATAACTTAGTATTTTACTTAATTCTGTGGAGCACAATTTAATTAATCTGCTGGAAATCCCACTTGAGTATTTGCTCTTGAGAGACCTGATAATTCTTCTTATTTCTTCTGGAGTAGCTAAATTTACAGATATAGAGGCAAATTTTTCTTGGAAGCCTGTGCTGACAAAATCCATACTGTGTGTCACCGAGCTATTAGCAGTCAATTTATCAGCAACACATAAAAAATGTTTATTAAATATATCAGCAATTCAAAAATTAGATTACAGGGTAGTGTATTGGGACCATTGGTATTCATTATTCTGATTCATTGTACCTAATGCTCTCACTAAACCAGTTACTTAAAATATTTGTCTTTTTAAAATCCTTAGTAACTTCTGCTCCATCCTTACCTATAAGTGCCTACCTTTTCCATTTCATTCGAAGTATCTGGCATATATCCTACCAACTGAGATTCGCATTAATATCATTGCCTAAAGCCATGCAGCCTACTTGAATAGAGCTTTAGGTTGCTTACAGATGGTTATATGCCAATCTCTCCGTTTGTTTACCTACAACTGATGTTAAACTGATTGTAACGTAATTTTCGACTCTATTTGTTACCGCTCCATTATTTACCGGAACTACTATCCCACTACTCCAGTCATTTGGTAAGCACCAAGTATTGGAACTCAATTTAATTAACATTTCAGGATAAGGTGTAGTGTCGCATCTTATTATCTTTTAAACACCTGTAGTATTATTATTAACACCAGTGGCCTTGCGGAATTTTAGCTTTTTTAGTTCCTTCATTACATCCTTAGGATAAATTTCAAATTTTTCAGATTTCTAATTGTGGGGGTAGGCTCGTTACAGTTTTATTTTAGATATCAATAGAAATTTCTGGATGCATGTCTGTTATCCCCTGCAACAATAATATTTTGCATCTGAGGCACCTTGTTTATCATTAGTATTTACTTCTTTTGTTGGTAAGGGTTGTAAAGGGTGCACTAGCCAAGCGAGGTAATTGGGTTAGGTACTAAACTTTGGTCCGACAATTACTTGATTATGGTTGCTTAGTTTGGGACTCACAATCTGTGGGTCAAAAATACGAGTTTTAGCGCGTGCACAGGAAAGCAGCTAGATTTGTCTGTGGAAATTTCCACAGGACGCAGTCAGTAACTGATACGATAAAATGACAGCATTGAAAAATAGGAAGATGATGAAGGTATTTCTTGGTGATGGGGACTGGCCATGGAAAGGAAAGGATAACCAGGGGCACTCGACTTCAACTGTCGCTCGATGTCATGCATAAGGGATTGGAACCTTTTCTTTTATAGGTACGGTGTAAGGGATTACCAAGGGAAGCGTTGAGTAGTTTACTAAATGTGGAAGGGTTTTATAAATTCGTAATTGGCAAAAGTACGTGAGTGGAGGTATTTAATAAGCAAAATATATCAGTTAGTATTAATAAAAATAATTGTATTGTGTATTGTAATTACCACTGAGGCAAGCTGTCCATCGCAAATAAATTAAATTCATTTAAATCGAACTCATGCATCAACAAAAAACAGAATGTTATGTTATCTTATAGTTAATCAGAGAAATGATAAAGTGTGAGAGAATGTATGTTTTGTGTGTATGTGTGTGCCTGTGTGTTCGTCTGCTTACATACTATTTTTATTTATCCCATATCATTTGTACTTTGTACTAAGTATGATGCAAAGGGACCAATAAATAAATACAGGGAAAATTAAATTTCAACTAGGAGTTAAGATACATTGCAATTAAAAGTAATTTTTTGTAAACGTTTTTATTATTATTATAAGAAGAGTGAAATATAAAGATACTATATAAATGTATTGAGATGTAAAGTGGATCTTGGATTTTCACAAATCTACACAATTACTAACTAACATTGCCGTGGATTACTGACTAAAGTAAATTGTTGGCGTATTCATAAATTGTATATGCGCCGACGGAATTAGGGAAAGGCTGACAACAATATAGATTTTAGACAGCAATGCTCTTAGTTTTTAAGGGTAGTAATTGAGAGTGGAATTCTTATTCTAGAACATTAAGTATCTCTGCAGCAGAACCTAACAGTTGTTGTGGAAAGCGTCGTTATTTTGCTGTGGAGTAATATTGCGTTTTGTTGTCTCAAAACAACGGAAGGAGGTGATATGGAGCCGATAAATGCTGTGTATATTCTTGAAGAGGTATGTTTTCAACTTAAAGCCGCTTACGGAGTCGAACAGAACAGTTTAATGCCCCACAACAACAGAACACACCTTTCAGTAGCATGCTTTTCGTTTTGGTTTGTAAACAATTGCGTCTTAGCTCATTTTGCTCGTATGAGTCGACCACATGATGTTCACGATACCTTTAAATAAGTTGTGATTGATCGTCTGAAGAAAAGTGGAGCAAATACATATACAGTAACTAAACGTTTTTTGTTTGTGTTTAACTGTAATAAATTGGCGGACGAAACCGAAGAAAAATGTCCTTTTTGCAGCATTTACTCCGAAAATGTATTTTTTATATGGAAATTATTACAGGCAAGGGTATTTATAACTGAAATACCATTTACTATATTTGCATTCTACAGTGACTGCTATCAGTGTTTTGTTTATGTTTAGTATTTATCTGAAAATGTTGCGAAGCTTCTGAGAAACCCCTTATTATTAGTTGTCTGAAAGCTGTTTTCTTGAGTATCTTGCTTTCCATTTTCAGTTAAATATAAAATTCTTAAACTGGATTTTATGCTTACCAGTCAACGGAATGTGACTGATTGAAACTATTTTTGTATATAATGGACAGAAAATTAGAAAAGTTTCACTCTTTAGTCTAAGCTGCACATTAGATTTCACATATGTTAGTATCCACATGCTGCTAACAGAATTTTCCTGCACAAGTCTACTGATAAACTATTCACATGTGTTGCATTAGGTAGGGGTGTGTTTCTGGGTAATATCAAGTTGGGGATACCGCTGCAGCATCGTGCAGTAAACACACAGATCACGTGGTACATATGACATTGTGAAGTATGGTCCAGGCTGCATTACAACATAAACTCAAATGATGATTGACAAAATCATATTTTGTAAATATGCGTTTCGGTTGTAATGCAGCCTGGACCAAAGTGAAATGTAACCATGACGCACGATATTGCAGATTTCCAATTTTCAGATAGTATCTATAGTTGTTATTGTGTTGGTAAGTGCAGAGTGAATACGTCACAATGATGTCATATATACCACGTGATCTGTGTGTTTACTACGCGAGGCCGCAGTGGTATCCCCATCTTGATATTACCCGTGTTTCTCAGTGAAGTATTGTTCATATGTTTCAAAGCACTGACTTGTATTTTGCTCCAAATAACATAGTTGTGGTTGTCCTGTAAAATTCCTGCTCTTTAGTAGCTGCTTGTAATAACTGAAGATAAAAAATTATTACCGGTGCTCACATATTTCTGTTAAAATGTATGCAGGTATGTAATTTTGAAGTTATTTTTTGTTGTGTGGGTGAATTGTAACAAGTAATGTGCTATTCCTTACTGCAATTGACACATAACCATCGACCAAGGTGTAAGATTTAACGATAGATTGTGTTTCATGATGAGAACATGTTGCTTCACCACTTGCAGCTTCATTGGTGATTTACATCAAGTTGTGTCAGCTCACGTTAGTGTTGTTGTTGGTGCTTTCAGACATGAGTATTTCTTGCTAATTAATAGCTGGTAAGAATAAACAGTTCTGAGGTCAAACTAAGTATTCTTATCAGTCTCTGAATGGCTCATAGATAATATTAACTTCAACTGTCTTCTTTTTTTTGTGATGTAAAAATCACTGATTTAATTTAATTGCAATGGAGCACAGGCTCCGGTGGCAATTTCCCTACACACCCATCTTCTCCCTATCCTGCCACCTACCTACATTTGCCCTCTACAAATTTTATCTTTAAATTCTTTCAAAGTTTTCAGGTAAATTATTCATCATTTCTCTTGGTAACTCATTCCAATCCCTGACACCCTTACCTAAAAAAGAGAATCTTCCCTACACCCTTGTGCCTGAAATCGAGTGCCAGCTTGTGGTCATGGTCATCTTTTCCCTTCCATGCACTACTTTTTCATACCTATTGCAATATCTTTCCATGCCTCATCGCCAGTATATGCCCTGTACACTCCCATGACCCTCCTCATTCTCCTCCTGTCTTGCAATGAATCCCATTCCAGCTCCTTTATCATATCCGTCACTGATTGCATTCTGCGATAATTTCCAGAAACAAATCTAGCAGCCCTTTTTTGCACCCTCTACAACTCCTGTATTTGATACGTAAAATGAGGGTCCCATACTACACTACCATATTCGAGCAATGGTCTAACCAATGTTTTGTAACCCAATTCCTCGACTTCTCTCGTACATCCCATCATCACTCTCTCCAACAAGTGCAGAACTTTGAAACCTTTTCCTACCACCTGTCCTATGTGTCCTGCCCAGTTAAGTTTGTTATCAAAAGTAATTCCAAGATATTTACATTTCAAGTCTTCAGCAAGCAATTCTTTCCCCACCTTATATTCATAATTGACCTTTTGTTTTTTATTTGTGTATCTAATAAGCTGACTCTTCTTTGCATTTATCTTCATTCCATGTTTACCAACCCAACTAGATATCCTGTCCAGATCACCCTGTAACTGTTTACAATCCTCTATCGTTTTGATTCTTTTTTATAGCATTACATCATCTGCAAACAATCTAATTTCAGATAGTAAACAATCAACACAATTATTCATTAGAATAATGAATAGCAATGGTCCCAACACGCTACCCTGTGGCACACCCATTTTTACTTCCACTTCTTTTGATACATTTCCTACCCTAACTTTCTGTTTTCTACCTTTTAAAAATTCTTCTACCCAGCAAATGACTTTCTTATTCACTCCAATGGTTTTTACCTTATTTACTACCATTCTATGGCTTACTGTGTCAAACGCCTTAGACAGATCTAGTGCTACACTATCAATTTGGCCTCCCTTATCCATTTTATCTGAAATATCTTTCTCCTTACAGTGCTGTGTACTGCTTAACAGGACATTGTATTTGTGTTTGCTTAATGAAAACACAACAATTTCATGACATGCCCTGTTGTCGAATTGCTGAGTTTGTATTATAACATTTCACAATGAACTTGTGAAGAATACACTAATTTGACGTGATGGGCATACCACTATTTACACTAACGATTGAGTTTATTCTTGACAGGCCATTGACTGTCAATATATGTGCTAAACATAGTGCTCCATATTTACTTAAATGTGTCGTGTGTATGATTTTCTTGTCGTTTTTTCCTCCCAAGTAGAGCTTTCTTTGCAGATTGCAAGTGATATGAATGTTAACATGTCTTGGAAGCCATTCCATTGAGCCAGCAATATTCTCTGATGCTTAATATAATACTTGTTAATCAACCTGTGCAATTTTCTATAAAATACCATTGTCTGCCTTTAGCCTCAAATTGTTTCTAATTGCATATTATTAATAATGTTCATTACCAAGCTAGTTCCAAAATAACTAAAGTTACTTACTCTCTTTGAAAACCATTTTTTTTAAAATTAATTCATATTAATGTATCTTAGCATACAGTTTTACTTCAGCTTGTTCCCCTGAAGTTAACTTGTAGAGGCAAATAAATCCATTTTCTGACTTACTGAGGTATCCATACCTCGTTAATTAAAAATTGAAAGGCTGGTAACTGATTTAAGTGAAAGGGGGAATCTCTTTGCATTGCATTATTTGTGCTATATACCAGCCCATTCCGTCTGCATCTTCCAAGTAGTTCCAGTATCCCCACCACAATTAACTTTTTTTTTTAACTGTTTAACGTCTCTCTAAAAACGTGGTCTTTAGAGACGGAAAAGGATGGGGGGCAAGGAATGGGAAGGAATTCGGCCATGGCCTTTTGAAGGAAGCATCCCGGCATTCACCTGGAGTGATTTGGGGAAACCATGGAAAACCCAAATCTGGATGCCCGGACCGGGATTCGAACCGCCGTCCTCCCGAATGCGAGGCCAGAACGCTATTCGTTACAACACCACGCTCGGTCACAATTAACTGTTCAGCACAGTGAAGACAAGGCTGATATCGTGTTTCATGATTTCTGTTAAAACTTGTATGTTGATTTGCAGTGTTCTCAGTAACTGCTTCGTAGTTGGATACCAGAGTAATTGCTATGGGCTTCACTCTACCTGAGCTCTGCCACTGGAAACTGGCATATATACATACTGGTAGTAGCACATACCTGTCAGATTTTTTTTAAAAATATTCCAAGCCTTTCTCTGCTTTTGCCTTAAATATTTGTAATTTTAAAATACTCTTTGTTATCTACCGTTTATTAATTTATTTAATCTCTGAAACATTTTTCCCTTGTTGATTAGTTAGTCGTTAGTCATCAGTGAGAATTTGGTAGATTTAGTTAGGTGCTGGTCATGAACAGCTATATTTCCACTTTTATAGAACCCTATTTGATGCTCTGCTTCAACATTGCTCCTTGTAGTTTAGTCAAGGTCACAATTTCCATAGTTCTTGCACTGGAGAACCTGGTTTCGTATCCCCACTTCCTCTAGCAGTTACAGTCTTTTCTATGTCTTTTCTTAACCAATAGGTTCCTTCACTTCTATGACATGTTTAATGTTTCATCATATAATGTGGAAATATCTCTTTGACAAGACAAATGCTAAGTGTGTTACAAAGAAATTAAAATTCAATTACTTCATGTATCTGATTGAGTATATTTAACTGTTATTGTTCATTTAATGAAAGTGTTCTTCATGAGACCAATAGGAAATCTGTCAGTGAAGTTGCATTAATTAGTGTAGACACAATACATTTTTCTTCAATATAAAAATCTGAGGAAATTGTGCCATAGTAATTTTAGGGAATCATACTAACAACCACTTAGTTTTGTTCTTTGACATCTAATTTGTGCATCATAAGGGGTTGCAGTGTTGGCTGAAACACTGTAAGATTGTCCCCTATTAAATATAAATACTTTTTTAAACAAGTATGTTTAATGTTGATGCTAGTTGCCTTTCTACGGTGAAACCTAGTTTTTAATGATTCATACATTTATTTTGAATAGCAGATTAGTAGTAGTTTGCCCATTTTCTAAATTGTGGTTTTTGTTTTTGATTTCTGCTGCAGACTGGATTTTTTACAATCACCAGAATGAACCTATTCCTCTGAGGAAGCTTGCCTTGCCTGAATGAAGGAACTCTTGGGCCTGTCATGTGGTAGGATGTGTGTTTGAATCATGGTCTGATCTTGGCCAGGCCATTCAGATTACAGTTTTCAGTGGTTTCTAAAAATTACTTCAGGTTAATCTCATGCTGATTCCTTCAAATATGCATGACTGAGTTCTTTCCCATTCACTGTGCACAATTCTTTCTCAGTTCCATTGGTATCAATAAGCATTAAAGCTCCAGGGGGAAAAAGCTCATTGTTTGTAAATGTCTTTGGTTCCATTTCTCCGAGATAAGCTATAATGTATTTGCTATATAAATTTACAAATAATTGAATAACCATTCTGAGCGAGCACTAATGTTCAGGCAGTCCGTCTATGCTAGGTCCTGTCCAGATTTGGGTTTTCCATTGTTCCTCAAAATTACTTCAGATGAATGTAATATTATTTCTTCATAAATGCTATTACCAACTGCAGTTCTGTCATTGTTCTAATAATCACATTTTATACCAGTTATAAAATACTAACAATAAATTAACCCATATTATCTGAGATAAAGAATTCATTCATCTAATACATATGATAATTTTGCATTGCCTTTTATAAATCATAAAGGCTCAATCACTAAGAGATTTCCTTGTAACCCTTTATGGAATTATTTTCCCTCTGTTAGACCAGTATTATTAGATGATATTCTGAACCTAACTAAAGTTTTATTTTACAAAGTGTTTGACACTTGAAAATTTGATGTTGTTTGCTTGTATTTATGTTTGGTTTAATGTCAGCAGATAATAAGGATCAGTAACTTTTTAGAAAAGAACTCTCAATATTTTTACTGTCTGAATGTTTTTTATTATCCTTTTTTTAAAATTATATCCCTAGTTTATGTGTATATTATAATGTATTTCTCATTAATTCCTTTTTTTTCTTTTTTTTTAGAATATGCTGGAAGATACTGAACAAGAGAATTCAAAAATGGAACCTGTTCCTGATAGGTAAGGTGTTTCCCTGTAATTAAACAGTAAGCTGCTGTTGTAGAACTTTACGTTACTTTAAAATCTTATGAACACTTACCACAATCTTAAATGTGGAACAGAAACTAAGTGAATTACCTGCACTTCATTAAACCCTATTCTGGAGGATCATGGATTTTCTCTCAGGATCATCCACCCTTAGCCAAGTAGCTCCAGATTAACGGAGCTAAAAGTTTGCTGTCACCTCTTTCTTTTAGGAATAAAAGTTGCTCCCACAATATGATTTGTATTGCCCAGAGGTTATGACTACAATATGAACATATAATTTGCATGTATGCTGTGTCATATTAACATTTTTATACATGTAGAAATTTTATAATTTAGTTTTCTAAACTATATATAATAGCCAAATCACCAATTTGTTAATGTATTTTAAATGAACATTCCATAACACTGAGTGAAATGATTCTGTTATATAAATCATAGTGAATAGACACTGCAGAGAATAAACTGGGTTCAGAACAAAACCTCGTAACTATTATCACAAAACAACCTCAAATCTTGTCCCTATTTTTATAAGAATTATTTTTGGTTTGATTTGATTTATTTTTATAAGTTATTTTGAGTTGTTACCCAAATATAACAGTTTGATTTGAAAATTTGTGGGAGGTTTTGGAATTAGTCTGATCAATACATATGTGTCCTTGTACCAACAAATCACATGATCCTTGTAAACAATGAGTTTGCATCTTGGCTGAGTGATGCTGCTTTCCATGGATTTAACTGCAATCTTAAATTAACATTGATTAGGTTCCAAACTAAGTATAGACAGTGTATAAAATTTATTTTGTTAATTAAGCTTGCTGATCTCTGTCCATAACTGAAATTTGATCAAAGCAAAAGCAATGCACTAAATCGTTTCATGTTTGATATGGCATTGAATAAAAGAGGGAAACACAGCAATATTTTACTTTTTGGATAATTTGGGGATTAAATTATATACGAGTACCAAGTTATCTGTTTCTAGCTGTATGAAAAGCATACAGGAATTATTTTGATGGAGTGTTAAAATTTTTGTTTTTCAGTGACTTGCAAAGTAAGGAGAGAATGAAAGTAAATTTTAACAGATTAGTTTACCTTACTAAGCTCAATTTATAATGAAAATCTAAGGCTTATAAAAATATTAGGCTAGAAAGTGATTTCACATTGGGTGTAGATTCCCAGAAATTTACAAGTTTTAGACTTTTGTTATAGTTTATCAGTGTATCAATTTAGAGCTTTCTACAAACACAGAAAACACTTCAGAGTTTTAATGATCATTAGTGTGCAACTGAGTGACACATTTGTGAAATTTGCGTTTGAGTAACTTACAAACTATGAACTCCAAGCAGGAAAACTTAATGTGTTTGAACAATTGCTGATATCTTGTAATAGAAAAATGAGGAATGGATCATGTCGCTAAATGAAGAAATTGAGGTACAGTCGGGGACAGAATTTGTGAGACTTCTCACCTTTCGATTATGCCTCGTTCCAGATATGAATAACACATGGGACAGCATAACTGGTAGGTGGTACACTAAATTCATGATAAAATAGACCTCTCATACCCAGCACTTTACCCAAGACTAAAAAAATGAGCCTGCACAGCAAGAAACTTGCAGATGATCGGAGGCAAAGTTCGAAGTTCTGCTGTAAAAATAAACAGGAATATCACCATATTAGTCATAATAATTATTGAAATAACCAAATCAATTGATTATAGAGAGATGATTTTTTTCGTAATATTGATATTAATTGTGCAATTTTTTTCCTCGAATAAACAGTTGACAATTTGCTAGCAAACGCAATTATATGGCGAATACTGAAAAGAATATCTAAATTACGATGTAAAACCAATAACAGCGTTTGAATGTACAGTTCCACTTTCTAGCGCTGCAGCATTATAGAACTGTGTGTGACAAATACCCACAAAGGTTAAGGGTAAGTAGAAAGAGCAATTACGAAAGAACTCTATACTACGGTAAACTACGTCACGGAACATAAATAAACTATTTCTAGAAAATTTAATGGTTCGGAATTTTAACGCCTTAATTATGTTTTCAGTATACCATATTCATAAGGTAAGCTTAACTTTAACGCAGTAGCAACAGTTTTAGTAGTATTAGTAATAATTAATAACAGCAAGTAAATAAAAAAATCCGTCTGCAATGGAATTAGAGGTTCCACATTTTAAATCTGAAAGATGGAGGTAGGAAAGCTTTCATATCTCTCTTTGTTTCTAACTAAAACTGATACTAATATAAATTTTTCCATCAAGCATTACTTCCTGCCTTCCAAGCCCCCTGGCATTTTGGAGGACGCGAATTCAAACCCCGTCGGGCATCCAATTTCAGTGTTCCATGCTTTTCGTAAATCTCTCCAGTTGAGCTCCGGAAACATTCCTTCAAAAAGCCGTTGCTGAAATTCTCACCCGGTTCTAGTTTCCAATACTATAAGGATTCATATCACATTTTCGTCGAAGATATGATGAAGAAGAAAAAATAAATAAAACGTGGTGGCTATGTGGTAATACTCTTATCCAGCTTCTGGGGGTCGTGGTTTCGAATCTCCAGCTGGCCATCCAGGTAAGCGTTTTTCCCAAATCATTACAGGCCTATGCAGGTATTGTTCCTTCAAAAGGCCATGGCCGATTTCCTCCTGATTACTTGCCCCCAGTCCTATACTGCCTCTAATTACCTCAATGAGGTTTAAAGCTAGAAGGAAAAAAAAATTTCTCAAATAAAAAAAAATTACATCGATGTGGTGTGTTTTGTACCTTTTCCTTGTTGAATTTATCTTATTCAACGGCCGAATATGATAGCTAAGGGACTAGACTGCTATTTCCACATGTGGAGAGCCCCTAGTTCGGTGTTGTTTTAGGGCTGGTTGACGTCAAAACCATTACAGAGGAAAAAGAACAGGGGGCATGTTCAGGAAGGAATTCGGCCATTGCCATTTCACCGAATCATTCCAGCACTCACAGAGTGATTTCGATTGGTCATGCAATACCAAAATACGGATGGATGTACGGAGATTTCAACCCCTATCCTTCCACTGGGATGGCTTGAGCATTACTGGGGCTCTCCATCACAGGTGTGATTTTGGCCAGGGGCATGGGTGTTAAAGTTGGTGGTGTTGTATGTCTTATGTCGTCTTTCAACTGTATGAGCGAAAAGCATTTGCAAATACATCAGTATAGGGAAAATCACTCTAAACGAATTAACTGGATGAATGGTTATCGGGAGGAATGCCATTAATATTTAAAGACTATTTTATTGAAGCAAAAGGCAATTTACCACCTTCAAATATATACATTAGGAAATTAGGTGGACTGTAGTGAAGCTCTATAGTGTACAGGGAGGGGTTTTTAATTTCAGTTGAGTGTATTGGATTTAATCTCTTTATCATTATAAGTGGTAATTTCGTAAAAAGAACATCTTCCTGCTGGCTCAATTCTGACGCAAGGAGGAATTAACCGCTCTGACTAACGTTTCGAGGAAGTGTTTATTTACCAGTGGCTCTGAGGATGTGAAGAACATTTATTCCATAGAGTTAGCTCTCATAAGGTTTGTGAATATTACCATCTGTACTCGAAATATGCCTATTTTGAAATTATGAGCACTTACAAATCAGTGACAGCCATTTCCCAAAGGTAACAGAAACAACTTCATATAACATATTGTTAAAGTTATTTGATTATAGTTAGAAGACCGATGAAAATATTGAAAAGTAACATTGAACTGATGTGTATTAGTTATTAAAAATTTCTGAAAATTAATTCTAGTGGAATTTGACTTCAGCATACCCTCATTGCATCTTGTAATGTTCTACTTGCACTATTTGATTACAAAACGAATAATCAATATTCTAGAATAATGGAGCTATTTAAAGATATATGGAAGTGCACGTTATTGAAAATTGACTTGCCTCCATCTGCTGATCGAAATATTTTATGACCTTCAGTGCCTTTGACCATTTACCCTGCTGACTATTGTGTCAGCCTTGGTTGAGATAATGTGGCATTCTATTGTGAAGTCAATACAAGACGAACACTACACTCATTCAAAAGCAACCATATGCGACGGAGGACTCGAATCGGTGACCTTTATTGTTACTATTATTATTATTATTATTACTCCACTATTCACTAAAAGGTGTGTGTCGGAAGGTGTATTGCACCTATCCGAAAGGTTAATGATTTGAAGGGATAATTGGGATATGGCAGGAGGCCTTTAAAATGCGATGACAGAGTTCTAGCCCTACACTGCTAGCTCCAGCTTAAGTATCTTGGTTGGGACTCTAGTGAAGGAATTTGTGAATGTGTCTGCGGTCGTGGTTTGCTAACACAGGAGACTGTTCCGTAGGCCCACCAAACAAGGAAAGTATCAGATATTTTAGGCATGCGATTTTCCTTATCTTTGTTCAATCAACGTGCTTATTACTATCTGAGGCTGTTGTATCACACGGTTAGGAGTCGAAAGAATTATACAGGAGTAGAACCGTATATCCTCATGGAACCGGGGCTTTCTGAACCTTTTTAAATTTGTTTCCAGGTCGACTTCGAGGTCATTGGAGAGAGAAAAATGGGCTTTTTGATGGATCCTAGCCCTACTTTTCCCTTGCAATGAGTTGGAAAAACCAGTAGAAAATAAAAAACTGGATGGCCAGAAGGATATTTGAACCCGCAACCTCTCGAATGTGAGGTCAGAACATTGTTGCTCGTCCACAATGCTAAGTTTTTTTAATTGACCGTAACCTGTAGATATATAGGAACAATAATTACAGACTGACTTGGCCATGAAACTTTATATATATATCTATATATATATATTTGCAGTCTAGTAGCTGACGCACAAATATTTGATCAAATAAGGATGTCATATCTTAATCACATCGTTTCTCATGAATCCGGAATTATCCATAATACACCCACTTTTATAACCACATATGTAACCATTCAATTAGTTTTTCGAAGAAAGCATCATTTTCTTTTGACAAATCAATCTTAATTCATTTTGAAAAGCAATCCTTTTCCTTCAGAAGGTACGCATAAGAATTTTAAAAGCTCCAATGCATATGGAAATAGCCAACGCCACTAACTGTAAGACTGACAACAGTCTTTTTCCAAGACAATTCTTGGTTGTAGAAAATGCCATGGTGGCTCCCAAAGTAAGAATTATTGCGCCGGTTCAAGTTCCCAGTTGGCTATCAGATTTCGTTTTTCCATCTTTTCTCAAAATGTTTTGCAGATTAATGCCAGGATGATTCCTCTGGAAGGTATTGATCAACTGGTTTCGTGTTCTCTATTCACGGTTCTCTGCAGTATTTATTTACCTCCACACTAATGAGGCGTTTAGTCCTAATTATTAAAAATGTTTAATTTATAAAAAAGATGATCTGGTGTGCAGTTTACAGAAGTGAAATTTTAATTCCATAATACTGTAAAATAAAAATTTGAAATATACAGAAATTATTATTATTATTATTTTTATTATTATTATTATTATTATTTTGTATTGACATGTATTTGACGTATATATGAGAGGCATGGTTTTCAATCGTCGTTCATGAAACCACATATCAGTAAGTTGCTACCATATCGATATCTGATAAGCTGTTTTGCATATTTTTAAAAAAATATTACCGTTTATTAGGCGGGATCACGGGTAATAAACGATTCATGTTTAATTTTTCAGCAGCACATCACAGTTCCTAGTATTTAAGAAGTTATTCACACATCGAAACGAGATAATTACTTGCAAGTTATTATTTTCTAAATGAATATAATCCAGCAGGATTCCTGTCAAACTTTTATAATTATAAAATTGTATTTCAGTTATCATTTTCTAAATGAATATAATCCAGCAGGATTGCTGTCAAACTTTTATAATTATAAAATTTTATTTGTTACTGCTTTGTCAAGCCTTTAATGAAGGAAAATGTAGTTTTATCTCGATGGCAAACAATTCTGAAGTCACAATAGAAGAAAATAAGCATCGTTTCCTGCCAGAAGACTTCCTCATCGAATGAGCGACTTTTATTCAAACATTAGTCTGCTTCAGTGTCAATCGCTACACTAGCCACATCTAGCAATTTGAGTGATATGAGAAGGCGGCAATTACAACTTTGCATGAAGAGCTATATTCTAGCATTTTTATTGCTAGGATCATAAATATAAACAAATAAATATTCTTCCAAAAAGTAATTTTTAACAGTCAATAGACAGACCTCTCAAATTGCTAGATATAGCAATTGACACTGAAGCAGACTAATGTTTGAATACAAATCGCTCATTCGATTTGGAAGTCTTCTAGCAGGAAACGATGCGTAGTTCCTTCTATTGTGACTTCAGAATTGTCTGCAATCGAGAAAAAACTACATTTTCCTTCATTAGAGGCTAGACAAAGATGTATCAAAATAAAATTTTATAATTGTAAAAGTTTGAAAGGAATTCTGCTGTATTATATTCATTTAGAAAATGATAACTGCAAGTAATTATCTCATTTCAATGTGAGAATAACTTTATAAATACTGGGCACTGTGATGTGCTGCCGAAAAATTAAAGCATGAATAGATTTACTCCTCATTTCCCATAATAAAACATAATATTTTTAAAAATATCCAAAAGAACTTACCATATATCGATATGATAATAACATACTGCTATGTGGTTTTATAAACGACGATTGAAAACCATGCCTTTCATATATGCGTCAAAGACCTGTCATTCCAAAAAAAAATAATAATAATTTCTGTATATTTCAAATTTTTATTTTACAGTATTTTGGGATTAAAATTTCACCTCTGCAAACTGCACATCAGATCATCATTTTTTATACAATAACCATTTTTAATAATTTAGGCAAAACACCTCATTACTGTTGAGGTAAATAAATATAGGAGAGAACTGTGAACAAAGAACATGAAACAAGTTGATCAATACCTTTCAGACGAATCATCCTGGCATTACTCTACAAACATTTTGAGAAAAGATGGAAAAACGAAATCTGATAGCAGACGGGAATTTGAACCGGCACAATAATTCTTACTTTGGGAGCCACCATGGCATTTTCTACAACCAAGAATTGTCTTGGAAAAAGACCGTTTTCAGTCGTACAGTTAGTGACGTTGGCTATTTCCATATGCATTGGAGCTCTTAAAATTCTTATGCCTGCCTTCTGAAGGAAAATGTTTGCTTTTCAAACTGGATTAAGCTTGATTTGTCAAAGAAAATGTTTTCTTCGAAAAACTAATTGAAAGGTTACATATGTGATTATAAAAGTGGGTGTATTATGGTAGATTCCGGATTCATGAGAAACGATGTGATTAAAATATGACATCTTTATTTGATCAAATATTTGTGCGTTAGCTACTAGACTGCAAAAATAGATATATTAAAAAAGTTTCATGGCCAAGTCAGTCTGTAATTATTGTTCCTATATATCTACATGTTATCATCAATTAAGCGACAATATTCTGACCTCACATTCGAGAGGACTGCGGGTTCAAATATCCTTCTGGCCATCCATTTTTTGATTTTCTACTGTTTTCCAATTCATTGCAAGCGAACGTCGGGCTAGATCCATCAAAAAGCCCATATTCCTCTCTCCAATGACCACGAAGTCGAGAAGTCAACCTGGAAACAAATTTAAAAAGGTTCAGAAAGCCCTGGTTCCTCGAGGATATATGGTTCTAATCCTGTATAATTCTTTTGCCTGTTAACTGTGTGACACAACAGCCTCAGGTAGCAATATAAGCAAGTTAGTAGAATGAGGATAAGGAAAATCGCATGCCTGAAATGTCCGATAATTTCATTGTTCGGTGGGCGTACCGCAATCCACGACCGCAGACACATTCACAAATTCCTTCGCTAGATTCCCGACCACGATACTTAAGCTGGAGCTAGCAGTGTAGGGCTAGAACACTGTCATCGCATTGTAAAGAGTTCCTGCCATATCCCGTATATCCCTTCAAACCATTAACCTTTCAGATAGGTGCAATACACCCTCCGCCACACACTTTTAGGGAATAGCGGTGTAATAATAATAATAACAATAAAGGTAACTGATTTGACTCCCTTGTTGCATATGGTTGCTTTTGAATGGTTGTAGTGTTCGTCTTGTGTTGACTTCACAACAGAGTTTTGGTTTTTTTTTTTTTAGGTCACATTTTTACAGCCTAGTATCTAGAAACTAAAATAGGTCTTAATTTAACACAACAGTTTTACATTTAATATATTTAATAATTCAACAGATAGTTCCAGAATGAATCATTTCAATTTTTGTTACGTATGGTTTGGCAATATCTGTATAGTCTTTTCTTGTTGGCACGATACATACGATTCTTTCGCTGTTTGCATATATTATAACTTTATAAACTTGCTGCATTTTGTCATAATTGATTTATTACAGTTTTCTAGTTTTGTAATAGTGTCTGCAGTTTCCTGTCCACTTTATGGTTAGAATTTTTAATATTTCACTATGTCACTTTGTACGTCTACCACTGCTACTATTACTAAACTATTGCTACTATCTACTACTCTACCATCTAAGAAAGAATTTTCCAGCATTGGTATCGGTGCGGTAATCCGAATTCCAAATCTCCCTGGAATAGCGCACGTTCTCAGTCTCTCTGGCAGCCAAAGTGACCGAGAAGGCCGCCCATCGGGAGACTGGCCACCTCCAACACTGGTTATGAGAACTAATTTTCCATGATATATACGTAATTGCAGAAGTAAAGAGTCTTTAATATCCGGCTAGTAGGTTGTTCGTTTTCACAGGTGAACTAGATTAGCTTAACATCTACTGCCGGTATTTGTTATTTTCAATATTTGAACAAATTCCTATATTAAGATTATTGGCTACATGATTTACAACTTTTACTCATTACTAGCAGTTAAAATTTTTACTTATTTTAAGAGATAACAATGTTTTTCTTCAGAAGCGGCTCGAGACTGCAACTATTATCTATTATTTGTGTTATTGCAATGTCAGACCACATTTTATGCATCAGACTATAGTTCATATGAGCACTAGTAAAGAACTTATACGTACACTATATACTTTTATAAGTGTTGCTTTAGCAAGTTCTTGTTCGTAGTTAGAATATCCAGTGGTATTACTGCGAAACGGTCCATTTAAAGCCTTTAATATGGTTTAAGCACTCCTCTCCACAGACCAGCTGGTAGCGTTTTCAGCACGATATATGACTCGCTGATCGAGCGCTTAGACACGCATTCGCTTATGGCTGCTCTCGGGTGTTACCCTGTGACCTCATAGCCGGCTTGACTTTGCCTTCCTCTTGTGCTAATAACTTTGCATGATTCTCCTTTTGCAATTTGGATATATTTTGCGTCACTTTGTCTAGTTTGCGCCATAGTTGCTCACAATAGTGTGCCACATTATCTCAACCAAGGCTGACACTATAGTAATCAGGTTAAATGGTCAAAGGCACCAAAGGTCATAAAATATTTAGATCAGCAGATGGAGGTTGGTCAATTTTCAATAACGTGCACTTCCATATTTCTTTAAATAGCTCAATTATTCTAGAATATTGATTATTCGTTTTGTAATCAAATAGTGCAAGTAGAACGTTACAAAATACAATGAGGGTATGCTGAAGTTAAAATCCTCTAGAAGTAATTTTCAGAAATTTTTAATGACTAATACATATTAGTTCAATGTTATTGTTCGACATTTTCATCGGTCTTCTACCAATAATCAAATAACTTCAATAATATGTTACTATGAAGATGTTTCTGTTACTTTCAGGAAATGGTAGTCACTGTATTTTTACGTGCTCGTAACTCTAAAATGTGCATATTTCAAGTGTAGATAGTCATATTCACAAACCTTATGAGAGCTAACTCTACTGAATAAATGTTCTTCACTTCCTCAGAGCCACTGGTAAATGAACACTTCATCGAAACGTTTGTCAGAGCAGTTACTTCCTCCTTGCATCTGAATCGAGCCAACAGGAAGATTTTCTTCTTACGAAATTACCTCTTATAATGATAAAGAGATTAAATCCTATACTCAACTGAAATTAAATACCCCTCCCTGTGCACTAAAGAGCTTCACTACAGTCCGCCTACTTTCCAAATGTATATTTTTGAAGGTGGTCAATTGCATTTTGGTTCAAAAAAATAGTCTTTAAATGTTAATGGCCTTCATCCAGTTAATCCGTTTTGAGTGATTATCCCGTGTACTGATGTATTTGCAATTACTTTTCGCTCGTACAATTGAAAGACGACATAAGACAGTACAACATCCACCTACTTTAACACCCATGCCCCTGGCCGGAATCGCACCAGTGACCAAGAGTCCCGGTAACGCTCAAGCCATCCCATTCGGAAGAACAGGGGTTGAAATCTTCGTGCATTCATCCGTATTTTAATATCGCGTGATCAATTGAAATAACTCCGTGAGTGCTGGAATGATTCCGTGAAATGGCCATGGCTGACTTCCTCCGTGATCTTGCCCCCTCCATTTTGCTCTATAATGATTTCTGCTGTCGACCAGCCCTAAAACAACACCGAACTACTGACTCTCCACATGTGGAAATAGAACTTCTGGTCCCTTAGCTATCATGTTCGGCCGTTTGAATAAGATAAATCCAACAAGTAAAATGTCCAAAACACACCACATCGATGTAATTATTTTTATTTTAGATTTTTTTTTTTTTGCTTCTAGCTTTAATTCTCATCGAGGTCATTTGAGGCACTATTGGACTGGGCGCAAGTAATCAGTAGGAAATCAGGCCATGGCCTTTTGAAGGAACAATACCAGCTTTCGCCTGGAGTGATTTTGGGGAAAAAACTAAAACGCTTACCTGGATGGCCAGATTGGGACTCGAACCCACAACCTCCCGATGCTGGATTAGAGTGTTACCACATACCCACCACGTTCTGTTTTCATCTTCTTCTTCATCATATCTTCAATGCCAATGTGAATGAATCCTGATAATATTGGAAACTAGGATCAGGTTAGAATTTCAGCCATGGCTTTTTGAAGGAACTTTTCCAGTTCTCAACTGGAGAGATTTACGATAACATGGAACACTGAAATTGGATGCCTGACGGGGTTTGAATTCGCATCCTCCCAAATGCCAGGCTACAGTGTTACCTATAACTCATCGGGCTTGGAAGGCAATGAAGTAATGCTTGACAGAAAATTTATATTAGTATCAGTTTTAGTTAGAAACAAAGAGAGATATGAAAGTTTTTCCTACTTCCATCTTTCAGATTTAAAATGTGAACCACTAATTCACATTGCAGACGGATTTTTTTTATTTACTTGTTGTTTTTAATTATTAGTAAATACTACTAAAACTGTTACTACTGCGTTAAAGTTAAGCTTACCTTAATAATATGGTATACTGAAAACATAATTAAGGCGTTAAAATTCCGAACCATTAAATTTTTCTAGGAAATAGTTTATTATGTTCCTGTGACCTGTAGTTACCATTAAGAGTTCTTTCGTAATTGCTCTTTCTACTTACCCTTAACCTTTGTGTGTATTTGTCACACACATTCTATAAAGCTTCAGCGCTAGAAAGTGGGAACTGTCCATTCAAACGCTTTTATTGGTTTCATATCGTAATTTAGATATTCTTTTCAGTATTCACCAATATAATTGCGTTTGCTAGCGAGATTGTCAACTGTTAATTCGAGGAAAAAAATTGCACAATGAATATCAATATTACGAAAAAAATCATCTCTCTATAATCAATTGATTTGGTTATTTCAATAATTATTATGATTAATATGGTGATGTTCGTGTTTATTTTTACTGTAGAACTTTGATCTTTGCCTCCGAGCGTCTGCTAATTTCTGGCTGCGCAGGCTCATTTTTTAATCTAGGGTAAAGTGCTGGGTATGAAAGGTTTTTTTATCATAAATTTAGTGCCCACATACCAGTAATGCTGTTCCATGTGGTATTCTTATCTAGAACAAAGCATAATCGAAAGGCGAGGGGTCTCGGATGAATTCTGTTCCCGACTTTACAAAAATAGGCAAAATCTTCAAGAAAGGGTTGACTTTATTTGGCGTACAAACTGTCAGATGCCCTTTAGCTACAGTTGAAGCAGTAGTTCAGTGCCGATCTTCATCCAAACCAGCTGCTTAGATATTTTTTGTTCATAGTAGGAGAATATTTTTTTTAATATCAGAATATTATAATTGATATATCTGTCGTTACAAGCAGGCAATTAGCGTGGTAGCTTCTATAAGCTGTTAACTTATCAGAGAAGAGGCAGTGGTGGGAGGTGGCTGGTAGTGTGGGTGTGTGTGTGTTTGGGGGTGGGGAGTGATGTCCCAGAGATTCTATGCCCACTCGGATGTGGGGAGGTGTGGAGTGTTGTACCTGTCTGGTGATACTGGCACTGCAGGGCGGCAGTAAACGTACTGTGCGACTAAATAATTCAGAGTAAAACTGAGGATCAGTAAGAAGTGCAGTGGCAATTATTTAAGCCTTTGTTTCGTTACCGAGCATGCTGGGAGTGCGGTAATGCTCTCACCTTGCATTCAGCATGATGTATGTTAGAATTCCAACCAGGCTATCTAGCTTTAGTTTTGCATTGTTTCTACAATCAGTCCCATCAAATGTGATGATGACCATAGCAGAATTTGTTCCCATTTCTTATGCCATACCTTTCCTGTCTCTAATAACCACAATATAGATGAGGCATGAAGCCATAAGCAAAGTAGTTTGTTTCTTTGCAATGTACCAGTAATCCAATTAATTATCACATTTGCACCTATAAACTTCAGTTCAAATGAACCAATGCTTATTGTGGTCCACAGTTCACTATCCTGCGGTGCCCTTAGAGTCCAATAGGTACCACACAGAGGCCTTATTCAACTCACTGTAATTTGATCATCGAGTGCCCCTGACCACAGCTTTGATGCCAGATGGCAATATTGTTATGGAAAGCTATGACTTGTTGATGCTATTTGAATACTTTGATCGGCCATTCAGTTTTTTATTTCTGCTACTCCATTTCTTTTAAATTCTTGCATAGCATCTTACTTCAAATAGTAGACCAGATTAATGTTGTTTCAAAATTTTTGGCACAAGACCATTCAATGGCTTATAGACTTCTGTATTGTTTAAAAAACTGTAGAAAGCTACTTTTTACTACATACTAGTAATTTAAAATGTTATTGATACATTGTTTGACTTCCAGTGGGAGATGGTTCCTTGTGTAACATAATTTTTTTGCTTACTTCTTTGTATTTATAAACAACCGAATTAATTCTCTTCCTGGTATCAAGTGTCAAGAAATATAATATTTAATTTTTTCTTTCTTAATGATTATTAATTAAAATCATTACTGAATGTTCTTTAAATAGAATATATAGTTTCCTGACTCTAAATTGTTTATTATTTTAATGTTTCAATTACAAAAACAACCAACAGTTTGCTTTAGAGAAACTGAATATCCAAACAGAAATCTAAATTATTATTAATTTGGATGAATGTGTATAAAAGTTTTTTTTATGGACAATAATTACAGTGCTTAAAATAGGGTCTATACACTGCGACTGTTATGTTTCTTGAGTGCCATTATAAAAAGGCTTAGTCCAGCGTTTTCTGATCAGGTTGATTGGTTAGTCTAATGTGCCTAGATAAAAACTCTGTTCCTAAATGGGAGCATGGATTCAAATCCCACACATGATGAATTCCAATGATTACATATTGGGTCTATAAAAAGCAACTGGTATATTTAGCAACATCGTAGGGCTCCAAATTGCACATAACTGGGGTATTGTATAAAAATTATCTGTAGTTTATTGTCTTGATGTATCTTGGTATTTGCATTACACTAATCTGCATGCCATATTGACCATTCAGTAACTGCATTTGCCTATATTTCTTCCTAATTCCATTTTTCATAGAGCAGCCTGATGGCTCAGTGGTTAATGTTTGAGAATGTGCATCATTAATGAAACTGTCTTCAAAGACTCCAAGAAATTCAAATAAAATACTGATTTTTACTATTCAAATATTCCGTCCATGTCATTCAGTATAGTAACTTGACAGTGCCATAACTGTAGACGATCTATCACTCAAAAACACACAAAGTCATTAACATGAGCCATCTAACTGCCTGAACCACATACATTCACATCTATTCCAACTTACACCAAACACATATATTTTCAAACTCACCCACATGTATCAACTTCCATGGGCAGTCTTCCAGCACCACTGACTAAAATGTACCTGTATAAGTCAACAGTCACTAACTACAAAATATCTCTCAAACATGCATCAAAACTCACATACAGGAAAGGAATGTCCTGCATAACATGGACCACTTCAATACATATCCACTATGACCAACATACAGTACATTTTGATATTTGTTTACTTGTAAATATTATTTGAAACATAATTTTTTAAGATGTATAATGAACACCATTTAAAAATAATTGTTTAAAATTTTGCTTATTGAATTCAACTTGGTACATAATCTGATGTAGAAAACAGTCAATAGCTCTCCCTTGACAATTTTGGTTTTTAGTTATGTGTGGTTACCTAAGGGAAAAATGGAGTTGCTCAATACAATTACTGTGTGTGTATTGCCATGATATAATTTTTTTCAATGCCTTGATAAAATATTTATTGTCAACCAGTACTATAGAAAGTGTTAATAGAGATAATATGCAAATTGGATATCACAGTTTCTTAGCATAAATGCACTTTCAAATTTTTTGTTTTGTTATTCTTTTGCTTAGCGTTTTACACCACATCAAAATCGAGGTCATTAGAGCTAGGAAAGTTTGGGGTAAGGAAGGAATTGGTGATGACATTTCTGACAGCTATACCAATATTATCCTTGATGGATTTCATTAAACTATAGAGAACTGAAATCTAGATGGCTGCATGGGGAATCGAACCTGTGTCCTCCTGAATGCTAAGCCATTGTATTTTATTCACCAACCACTCTAGATTTTCCCCTGTTACTTAGAATGTAATACTAAATATTTTCTGATTGACACTAGTATTTTTATTCATGACATCCATTGCTATTTGTTGTCTTCTTGCACTGGGCTTCAAAATTTTAATGTTTATCAAACTAAGAGCTTATGTGCCTGTATACTGGGTTTGTGGAAATAGGTTTAGATTCAGTCTTCACATTGGATTTCTGATGTAAGTTTCCCTAAAGACATACCAATCTCATTCTAACAGATCTGCAACCCTTACTGAGATTGCTAAATGTTATGTTGCTGTTTTCAGTTATATTTAAAAATCCTTTTCTAGCAACACTAATAATTCACTGGCAAAGGCATTTTAATCATAGCAGCATTAGTATTATCAGAAGTATCTGTGTGCCATTTCTAGTCCTATATCCCTGCTTAATGGATCACAAATAGAGCCTTGTGTGTATCCACTGACCAGAGGCATAATGATGGTCATTTTCTGGTATCTCAAGCTACCTACAGGAATCCCATAAAATAGGCTATGCTATCAAGATGTCCAAAAACTGATCACTGCCTGATACTGCATTAACAATCGAGACTGGTGTGGTTATCTAGTAAGCTACTATATATATATAAAAAAAAACATGGTATACTGATTTACATAAAGATCTCAGAATTATTATTTCTTTAATCATTTATTGACATTTTATATGTTATATTCATGTAGCTCTGTATTAATTTTAATCCACTTATTACAGTAAGAAAACTAAATATCTCGTTTCTATTTATTTTAGATCCTTTTTTAAAGGAACATCATTATTGGAACTTGCCTGTGCATTCTGTGCGCTGAGATTTGTATCATGGTGCTCTCTAACTAAACACGTCTTCCACCATGTCTCAGCTGTCTCTGCCCCTTTATATATTTGTACATGTTGTTCTCAAGTATTTAAAGATGAGGTGAAACTACAGATTCATAAGTACCCTAGCAGCACATCACAAAGCAGGTAAGGGTAGTATTTCTTATTTTATATTAATGCTGCAACAATTTTAAAAAAAATGTTTTGAAAGGTTAATTTCTTGTGCCAAAGTTTTGCACTAATACTGGAGTTCCATCCACCTGGTCATCATCACTTTGAGCCAATGACAAGTTATGACTAATCTTACAAACAACAATTAGCAATTTGATATACAGTTGTCTTAGTGAATATGATGTTGGCTGTTGTAACTGTGCTGTTACAAATGTAGACCCATCTGAAATATCTTCAGAGAATAATGTTTTCAATATTGCCTCACTTGGCATCTGTGACTAACTAGTTTTGATTTTTGACTTTCTACAACTACGAAAGTTTTTTCATATTACCATGTGCTCCATTGCAATTAAATTAAATTAAAAAAAATGTTTACTATATCAGAAGATGAGATGTGGCCATTTTATTTTATCTCTATTCTGTAGTCATTTTAAGATAGCTGTAAAAAGGTTATTTCCTGTAACTTCAATTTCTATAACAGACATTATGTCTGCATTATCCCATCACTTTACGCAATTGACAAGTTATTATGTGCTCTTATAAGCAACAATATTTGAAGTATTTGTCTTAATGGTTTTATGTCTAAAAGCTATACTATAATTTATTTTGATATATCTACAATTTATTCAGAAAATAACAAATTATCTAGTGTCTAGTTTCAATAGAGCTTCATTCGGCAGTGTGCTAAATCAGTCTTGGTAACTAGAATACTCCATATGAAAACATTTCTACTTGAGTAATAAGGTTACTGTACAAGAGTTGTGTTTTTATAGAGCAACTACAAATATTGTTTGGTAGAAGCAGTACTCTGGCCTGTATGGATTATCAATGTTAATTCTGTTGTTAATAAACTGAAAGTACTCCACCTGCAGTGTGCATAGTTTGAGTAGAAATTCATCTGTTTGTCAAGCCTTCAGGATTAATTTTGTGATTTTGAGTATGACATACCATTTTCGACTGATGATATGTTGACCTGCATTTCAAGGCTGGTTCATTAGTTACTGATTAATTAATTTTTATTTATTTAAAAAAATTGTTTTATATTTTTCATGAAATTGTTCTCAACAGGACCAGTATAATTTATTAAGGTTTCACAGAGCGTTATGTTCATATACTCAATGATATTGTTCTTAATTGTAAGAGATATTATTCGTTTTAACATAAATGTTTTTTTATTTCTAATCTTACAAGTATTTTACTTTATTGGTATATATCCATAGTATGTTGTGTTGCAAATACACAGTCCAGTCACATTAATGTGACCACCTCTCAAAAACCAGAATAACAACCTTTGGCAGAACGGATCGCTGCGAGGCGTGCAGGAACAGAGTCAATTAGGTTTCTGAAGGTGTTCACTGGGATGTTGAGCCATGCCGACTCCAGTGCCGTGGCCAGCTGCGCTAGATTGCGCGGTTGAGGATCCATGGCGCGAACAACCCGATCGAGGTGGTCCCACAGATTCTCGATTGGGTTTAAATCCGG
Organism: Vandiemenella viatica; assembly: GCA_031002005.1. Lineage (NCBI taxonomy): Eukaryota > Metazoa > Arthropoda > Insecta > Orthoptera > Morabidae > Vandiemenella > Vandiemenella viatica. The sequence continues at coordinate 53,756 of JARYHS010014924.1, forward strand.
TGAGTTTGCTGGCCAGGGGAGTAAGGTAAACTCATCCTGGTGCTCTTTAAACCACTTACATACACTGCGAGCTGCATGACACCTCGCATTGTCCTGCTGGTAGATGCCATCATTCTGAGGAAAAATTATTCTCATGTAGGGGTGGATATGGTCCGCAAGGACAGATATACTTGTGCTGATCCATCGTGCCTTCCACAATGATGAGTTCACCCAGTGAATGCCAGGAAAACATTCCCCAGACCATAATGCTCTCTCCTCCACCCTGGGTGTTTGCCTTCAGACGTTTCACGCCGTATGTGCCAACGTCCATCTGTCCGATGGAGCATAAAACGTGATTCATCGGCAAAAGCCACCTGTCGCCATTCTTTGGACGTCCAGTTGCTGTACTGGCGTGCAAATTCCAGCCTTCGTCGCCGATGAACAACAGTTAGCGTAGGTGCATTAACTAGGCGTCTGCTGTGGAGGCCCATGCACAGCAACGTTCGCTGAACCGTTGTTGAGGATACACTCTTGGTAATCCCTTGGTTCATCTGGGCGGTCAGTTGCTCAACAGTTGAAGGTCTATTTACCGGAACGCATCTCCGTAGCCTTCGTTCGGCTCTGTCATCTATCGCCCGTGGTGCACCACATATTCCACGCCGCTGATTTTGAATAGTGCCATTTTGCCATGCACGGTATACTTTTACCACGGCGACACGTGAACAGTTCACAAAATTAGCCGTTTCCGAAATGATTCCACCCTTGGTCCTAAAGCCAATAATCATGTCCTTTTGGACGTCGGATAAATCGCTACGTTTCTGCATTACGCCAACGATTGAAATGCTTTCCGATGCCCTAGGACATCCTTTATATACACTCCACTGTATTGACTGCCACCTGCCTTCTGTGATTGGTTATCTCACGTTGACGTCGAAAGAAGGTGGTGGTCACATTAATGTGACTGGACTGTGTAAATGTGTTTATAAGATGTTTCTTCAGTGTCCAGTGTAATTTTAAAATAAATTTTTGATAAAATATCATTGACTTGGATTCCAATAGAGTGCTTGCTCTGGTGGCACCTCCCCTATTTATCAAGTTATATAACCCATTATTGTTATTATTTTTTATCATGTTATAGGCTTAAGGTTTAAATTCCTCCACCCATCTTCCAACTAATAAATTTTGATTCAAGTTCCTTCACCATTTTGGTAAATATTTTATAATTTCCCTTACATACAAAAGAAAATTTTCCCCTCCCTTATACATGAAACTGAGGACCAGTTTGTGCTGATAGTTGCCTTTTCTTTTCCATATACTGCTCATACTTGTACAACCAATCTCTCTCCAAGCTCTATTGCCAACATATGCCTTGTACACCCCCAGTATTCTCTTCACTCTCCTATAATGACTGCCAGTCCTGCTCCATTATCATATCAGTTACTGACTTGCTCCTGTAGTAATTTTCTTAAACAAATACAGCTGCTTTCCTTTCATGCCCTCGAACTCCTGCATTTAACACATTAAATGTGGTTTCCAGACTATACCAATCAAGGAATGGTCTAAGCATGTTTTGTAACCCACCATGTTCCCTTGGTGTGTTTATTTCATTGAAGTATTTTTGGGAAACCAAACTAAAAAATTAAAAATACACATATTTGCTTATACATAATATTTCATGAGTATGAAAAATAATTGTCTAATAATTATATATATATATTTGATGGCACTCTTTAGCTTGTAAAAGTGAACAGCCTGTACACACATTGTCTGTTTGCTCTGATGCATTTTACTAAATGGATATTCCAAAACAAAATCATAGTCTCAATCATAGAAATTTTCTAAAGTTCGAATGAGGTTTTCTCCAAATCTTCTCAAGCAGCTAATTTTTTCCGCATCAAATATGTTCTGTTGCTTACTCTTCTGTTTGTCTGGCTTTCAGTGTGAATAGGTCATTTTCATTATTGCAAGGAACGAAGTAATTCATAGATCAGATCTTTGCATTACAAAACCTGTCTGTCCACACATAGAATCAAAAATTTGTTTATGACAATTAATAGTCAATACAAAAATATTTAATTACCTACATATTTTTATTTATAGTGATTACTGACAAAAGTTGTCAAAGTTACCGTTTCATATTATTAATTAGTTACTACAGTTGATATTTTACTCTAAATGTAATTTTGTTCTAAAAAAAAGGGTTGTTACTGTATCATGAATATTATGTATGGAGAGATAACTCAAACTTAATATTTTTGTGTTCGCATTTACAGTCTTTATTAATAGGAAACAGAATTTTCTATCACCATATTGTATTGATTATTTTAGTTGGTTTGTCCTGTAGAGATCGTTGATTTTTTGATGTGAAATACCCAATGGTTGAGTTCAGTTTCATTTCACTAATTTAATCATGTGTTAATTTTTTATAAAAGGACATACTCTTTTGTTTACAAGTTCTGTATTTATAATAATATTTCATTTGGATTTACTTTTAAAAGCAATGGCATTTTTCTTCACTTTTCTTTTTATTTGTAAACACAATTTGATTCTCGAATGTAAAGTTTCTAGTTGAGTTCATGAATAATTAGTGTAGCTATTTCTAAGAACTCTCCAGTATATTATCACAACATATCACCATGGTTATTGTTGTGTTTCTAGGAGTTATTCTGATTGTCAAAGTAACATTCAGATCAACAAGAAGACACAATCAATAGCTGAACATTTAAGAACCAGTGCAGCACTGTGTCAGACGATTGTTTTTGGTGAACGCCATTTTTTTTGTGAAGACTGTGGAAACTTTTTTACAGATTCTGGGACACTTAAGAATCATCAGAAGATTCATTCAGGTGAACGCCCATTTTCTTGTGAAGTTTGTGGTAAATCTTATACACAGTCTGGTGATCTTAATAATCATCAAAGGATTCATTCAGGCGAACGCCCATTTTCTTGTGAACATTGTGGAAAATCTTTTACACAATCTGGGAATCTTAAAAATCATCAGAGGATTCATTCGGGTGAACAACCATTTTTATGTCAAGTTTGTGGAAAATCATTTACTTGGTCTGGGAATCTTAAGAAACATCAGAGGATTCATTCAGGTGACCGCCCATTTTCATGTGAAGTTTGTGGAAAATCTTTTATAGAGTCTGGGAAACTTAAGGATCATCAGAGGATTCATTCAGGTGAACACTCATTTTCATGTGAACTTTGTAGAAAATCTTTTAAAGTGCTAGCAAAACTTAAGAATCATCAGAGGATTCATTCAGGCGAACACCCATTTTCTTGTGAGGTGTGTGGAAAATCTTTTACAGAGTCTGGCACTCTTAACAATCACCAGAGGATTCATTCAGCCGAATGCCAATGTTCTTGTAAAATTTGTGGAAAATCTTTTACTTGGCCTGGGAATCTTAAGAAACATCAGAGGATTCATTCAGGTGAACGCCCATTTTCTTGTGAAGTTTGTGGAAAATCTTTTATACAGTCTGCTGATCTTAAGAATCACCAGAGGATTCATTCAGGCGAACGCCCATTTGCTTGTAAAGTTTGTGGAAAATCTTTTAAAATGTCTGGAAATCTTAAGACTCATTGGAGGATTCATTTAGGTAAGCGCCCATTTTCTTGTGATGTTCGTGGAAAATCTATTACGCAGTCTGGGAATCTTAAGGAGCATCAGAGGATTCATTTAGGCAAACTCCCTTTTGCGAAGTTTGTGCAAAATCTTTGAAAGAGCTATCAAAACTAAAGAATGATCAGAGGATTCATTCAGGCGAACACGAATTTTTCTTGTGAAGTTCGTGGAAAATCGTTAATAGATTCTTGGTAACTTAAGGGCCGTCAGAAGATTCATACAGGTGAACGTCGCTTTCTTGAGAGGTTCATGGAAATTTATTTTCACTCTCTGCTATTCTCAAAGTGCATAAGCGAATTCATTCAGATGAACATCTATCTTCTTGTGGCGTGTGTGGACAATATATGCAGACTCATGTAGCCTTATAAACTATCAGAAAGTTCATTTAGGCTAATGCATTTTTGTGTGTAGTTATCGAGATTCTGTTGTATAGTCTATAAGTTTCAACAGTAATTAGTGGTTCCTTGCAGATAAATAAAGAATCTGACAGTAAGAAAGTACATCAAAAAGTTTCAGTTGGGTGAATAGCCATTTTGTAGTTATATTTGTAGAATATCTTTATGGAGGCTAGAAAAATTTTAAGTCACTAGAGAATTAATAAGCGTGATTTTCGATTTTTGTGTAAGATTTGTGATAAAGCTTTTGTGTTGTCTATGTATCTTAAAAGTCTTTGGATAGTTACTTGGGTGAATTTCATTCATACAGAATACTTTGTTATTTTCACTATAAATCTTTTCAACAAAGCTGCAAAATAGAGATATGTGTTAATTTGTGTTTTAATAAAATCAGTGTAATAGCTGAATAAAACAATAGTGATGATGATTTTACTTCCAATGTGTATTAACTGTAAGGTGTTCTAGAGTGTCAATAACTGTTGTGTTTGAGATGTTTGAGGAGCACAGAATGAAAGTTATTAAATTGTTCCTTACTTTTAATCCAGATAATATAAATATCTATGTTGTTTGTAGTGTATAGAAAATTTACTTAACTCACTTGGATAATTTTATGTTTTGACATTTTAGTCGGACATATTAGTGTGTTGATTGCTTAATATAAAATGTATGACAGTTTACTAAAAGAATTTCGAATAATTATTATATATTTGTAGCTTTATCATCTATTATTGGAATACAAATATTGCCTCAGTAGGTTATATGTTCTACAGTAGTTGGTTGTAAAAAAAAAATTTTGACTTTTAAATTGGTGTTTCATATATTCTTTTTGCCATTTGAAATAAATATTATCTTTTACCAAAGAGTATAGAAATTGTTGCAGCAATGCCTTACTTTAAACTGCATCTGAGTATCCTTGCCTCCCAGGACTTTGTTTGACTGTCCATAATTGACCATGCATAAACATCAATACTCACCCAATATGTGGAACAACGAGTTTTCTGTTGACGGTTACTACTGTTTTTCTTTGTTGTATTATCATGAAAATTATTGGGTTTATAATGACCATGACTGATATTTGCATGATATATTCTTTGGTATTACAAATATTCTGAACCACATGGTGATAATAACCACTTCAGCAAATGACAAATTATTAGAAAAAAACAATTTTAATAGGTACATCTAAGGGATTCTTTTCTTCTTTAGGTTTTTCAGAAAACAATTATTATTACCTCATTCATAATTTTGATTAATTGATCAAGTGGCCCAAACTATATTTGCCACATGAAAGAAGTTAATAGTAGTGTCATTTTTAGTTATAGGTTTTTTTCCCTTATGTTTGTTCACCTTTCTCTCTACTATATTACCAGAGAATTATTCATTGTCCTGCTTAGAAGACTTCTATAACTCAATAATTCCATTTTAAAGTTTAAAAAATGCTGGGTATCATTTCTGTATACTATACAGCATTATATAATATCAATTTCATACTTTAAACTAAATATAATGCTTTAGCGAGCACTAGAATTAAAGATACCCTATTGATCACTTAACTGGTCAAAAAGATTTCATCAACAAGCAGTGTGGTGACCTACTTCCAATCCTAATAAAGCCAATGCGAATTTTTTCTGGGTGAAGGTTAGTTGTTGGAATCTTGTGAGACATCTTCAATTTGAGCCTAGCTATCTTGTGCCTGATGCTTTTAACATATGATACTGGCTGGCAGGCATCAACTATTTAAAACTGGGTAATCCAAGAATTATGGCTTAAAGTCACACACAAGTATGATGCTGTAGGTATATTTTGTATCTAAAATACAGCGATAATTAAATTAAGGTAATAAATATCTGCATGCTATTGTGTATTTTGTAACATATCTTACCTGTCCCAAATAGAGTAAAAATTTCACTGCTCAGTTTCGACCCCTTCCCCCTATATATGCCAGTGCATTTATCTACTTAATCCCTCTCCCCTCTCCGACCAAACTACATACTTTATGGATGCTCGCTAAATTGTTGATAAAGGCCACTTTCATATCTAGTGTTGCAAATATGGAGTAAACATAATGTAACTCCTAAAGTATATTATTTTCTTCATTGGAGGAAGTATTGTTGACATATATAGATCCATCAGTATAAATGTAAAGAATAGTGGAACACAGTGATTCCTTTCACTAAACATAGCACAGTATTATTTAATCTGTATATCTATTTTGCTTTACTGACACAAGTTTGAAATATTACAGCCACCAAGATAAATACAACTATAGGCACATGAAGCAAGGATAGATGTTGTGAGAGTTATAAACATCCAGTAGTTATATTTCGTTAAGTCCTGCGCTCACCTTTGACCACACATCAATAGAGTAATAGAAAAAATTATGTTGTCTTGCCATAGCATAATACGAAATTACTAAGCACGGTGCATGAGTGGTAAAGCTCTGGCCTTGCATTCAGGAGTACACAGATATGAATCCAAATCCCTCCTTCCAGATTTGGGTTTTCCTTAAATCATTGCAGGTGAATGCTGAGGTGGTCCCATCAAATGGCTATGACCGAATTGCATCCTGTATATTGTTCCAATATCTTTCCAGCCACTAATAACCTCAGTGTTGATTGGGTATAAACCTAAAATCAAACTGAAGAAATTACTGGCTGATTAACTGTGATAAGGATCTTATGTGATAATATTTTATAGTTTTAGATGTACAGCTTGTTAAAATCTGGGTCCAATTTACAGTGTTATATTTTAAAATAGTAGTACAGAAACAGTTGTAAAATAATAGAAACCAACCATGCATTGAAATGACAATATGTAATAACTGCCAGCAAATGACAACAAAAGTCTTATGTGAATGATAGAGGCAAAGTAGTAGTTTTTTTTTAATAACATCAAAACATTTCTCTGCTAATGAAAGGAGAGCACTTTACAAAAATTTGGTGCAGAACTTGTTCCAAAAGCTATTTTCCGTAGGTATCTACAAATTTAAATATCTGTTTTATATACTTATTATGATTGTATCTCCTTATGATCATTCTAGTTTACTTTAAAGAGTATCAATACAGGTATTATATTTGTATTTTAATTCTGTTACAATCATTTACATTGCTGTGTATCTTGCCAGGAAAATGGTAACAATTACGACGCTTTTTACAATTTTTTTAATAAATCATTTAACCACTTTTGTCCAACTGTCATAAAGAAGATAAACTGTATAACCACAATTAAATTACCATCAATTCATACAGCGATGCATGAAAAACTGAAACATATGTAGCATTTGTACCAATCATCAGGTTTTGCCTACTACAAAATATGTATAAATGTTATAAACAAATATTTTAATATAAACTACAGAATCTTAAAGCTGGAATTTATATAGAAAAAAATAATATTGGAAATACCAGTTGGGGCCTGTGAATGATGTAAGATAGGACAAGCAGGAGCTGGAGAACACTGCATTAAATAAAAACTGAAATGTAGTAAAACTTTAGTAATATGTTTAATAATTGCTTTCTAAATATTGGAGAAGCTATGAATAGCAACAGAAGAAAAAATAGTGTTATAAATTACTTAAGAGATAAACATACTAATGGGTATGATGGTATAACTACATTTGTATTGAAGCAGTGTAAGGGGCATTTCTTATAAATGGAGAATTTCCAAATTGTCTTAAAATCAGCATAGTGGGCCTATCTTTATAAAAGGCAAGAAGAGAGATATTGGTAACTAAATACCTATTACTCTGACTTCCGTACTGAACAAATTATTTGAAAAAGTTATATTAGTGATACTAACTAAATTCAAATATCAAAACAGAATTATTAGCTTATTCCAATTCGGATTTTGGAAAGAGCTATCCACTTCCATTGCTGTCACTCAGTTTGTACATGCAGTTGTGTTGATATCCATATACTACTTTGCAGATTAGAAAATTAGAGGATTAGTTAATAGACTACTGTCATTTTAGCTCAAAAATTTATTTAAAAATGGTGAATGAGTAAGTAAGATGAAATAAATAATTGGGGTAGTTAGATGTGTTATTCTTCAGGGATCTGTACCTGGTCCTTGACTATTTTTTCAGTATATGAAAGTAGAATTATATTATATACAGAAGACACTACTGCAATTTGTTGAGATAACAATGATTCCCCATTGGAGAAAACTGCTACTATGACCTAAAATGAGTTGTAAAATTAGATGGTATAAATAGATTAATTTGTATAAAAAGTAATACTTATTTTGTAAAATTTGAATTAAGGAATTGTGATATGAATAATAACTTAATACTAATGGACAGTGAAGGAAGCATTGATGAAATATCTGAGCGTAAGTTCCTAGTAGTATATGTTGAGAAAATTTTTAACTCGGATCAACACATAGATTCTGTCTGTGCAAAAATAAGGGAATTTTTCTAATCAAGCAGTTAAGTATCTAAAATTTTGGATAGCAGTGTTCTAAAAATTCCATACTATAGAATAAATTTTCCACATATCCTGAATTGTATTAAAGTTTGGGGGGCCCTGTTGCCATGCATATATAGATCGATGTATTAGAATAATATGCATATTGGATAGAGAAGCAACATGTAGAGAAATATTTAGTCAGGAAAATATTCTTACTGTATTTTCACTACATATATGTACGGTATTACTATTGTTTCAATGTAATCCAAACTTTAATCCCACAAATAGTTAAATTTATGTATCATTTATATGATACTCAAATCAAGTCAGATCAACATATCAAAAGACATAATTCTAAGGCTACATATAAGAGTGCCCATAAAATGGAAGCTATGCCATATAATAAACCTCTACGTTATATAAAATTGTTGTCTGCGAATAAATTCACAGCTGTAATAAAACATTATTTATGTAATAAGGTATTATACAAACGTGATCAATTGTAAACTATAGATGAATGTACTTTCTTGGAATCTACTGTATTTATGATGTAATTTAATTTGTGTGACCATAAAGTCTTGACTTTGCTAAAAACTTGTATTCTCAAGGATTTTGGCAAAAAATATTATTGTATCATACACAAGAATTTCTCTACTAATTTTACAAATTTTTCACTTACAGTGTTTGCCATCAACACAGTTAACGAGTAGTAATTTTGGTATCCTAAGTGAATCATTATTACGTATTTCCACGGATAGATAATAACTAATACCCTAAGTTAGAATATATCAACTGCATACCCTAAAATATGCATCAGTATACTCTTTGAGATGAGCTTGGGCAAAAATAGAGAGCCAAATAGATTTCCAGACTTGTTGTTTGCATCGTTATTGATAGAGACGAGAGAAAACCCAAATTTCATGTACATGAAAGAGCTCACCTTTGTAGAAAGGTCTGAAATAAGTAAAGATACGTAGTGGGACTAAATAAGATTTGCTAACATCTCAACAAGCGCAGGTATTGATTTTTAACATAAACGAGGTTTCCACAAGATGTAAAACATGTCAATTATAGAGTAAGCAGTGGCGTAGCTAGGTCAACCAGGGCCCAGGTGCAAAAAATTTATTTTGGGCCCTCAGGCCAGACGGGCGACCCTTTTTTTTTGCTTTGTGTGCTGGTAGGTGCCCCCTGAACTGAGGATGGGGGCCCTTAAATTATTCTTTAGGGGCCCCTGAGCAGTGGTTGGGGCCCCCCTGAGCAGCGAGGGCCCTTAGTGAGGGGCTCCTGTGTTCTCAGGGGTCCCTTAAGTACCGCGCTCACTAGGCCGCGCCGCATTGGGTCGCATCGCATCGGTCGCATCACATTGAGCGAAAATGCTGCAACACACATCTGGACGCAGCGAGTCGCATTTCTTTTCTCACCGCCTTCAGTTCTCGACGATTACTCAGCCGCTTCTGCACTACAAATGGACAAATCAGACAAAGGGCTCTTATTTTTATATATTCATTGAAGAAAATTAAGCAGAAAAGGGAATGGGTTTAATGTGAAAAGGAATTTTCCGCATATCTTAGGCACATTATATGGCAAACATGTTACAAAAGTTCTACAGAATTGCGGTTCTCTTTATTTTTAATGCAGAAAAATGAATGTTTTTCATGGTTTTAATAGCCCTTTCAGTTGCAGTTGTATTTTGGTCGCAGGAGGATTGGAAAAAAAGTTAAGATGGCAAAACATTTAGCTACAACAATTTAGGTGAGGCAATGGCTGCAGGAAAATCTGAATTTTAACGTTGAGAAGTAGATAAAATGCAGTATGTAATAGTAGTAAATGAAGCTTTTCCCCTTTCGAGATGAGGCCTATTTCAGAATATCAGATAAAATCAAATGAAGAGAAACGAACTTTCTATTACAGACTCAATAAACTATGGAGGGTGATCGATAACTTCTTTGGTGTTATAGGTAGAAGGTTTCAAATCTGTGAAAGAAGAATGTCGGTGTTACCTAATAAGATAAATAAAGTAATACTAGCCACGTGCTGCATTCACAACCTTTTGATTAACAACAATTTGAATTGGGTTGCAGAAAGTAAGAACGAAAATTACAACAAAGAAATTTCGACAGGTTGACTTACACAGGTTTCTAGGTTACATCAGAAATCATTAAGATTTAGAATAATTTCACAAAATATTTTTAAACAATTAGGTTAATTGTTAACACAAAGCTTTAAAAGCGGAATTTTAAGAAAGTGATAGAAAATTATAATACACACGTAAAATAAACAAAAAATAAAATACGAAACATGACATTATACCTGGTTGTTTTAACTAGTTTCCTATTTCCTCCCAAATATATATATATTTTTGTTATTATATTTTGCGTCTTGTAAATCATAAGACTCTTTGAAAGTCATTACTAATGAGATGCAGTACTCTTCGTCCATTACGTTTGAATAGTTTAAGTTAAAACATACAAGCAAAGAACAATGTGAGCATGAGCTAGAAATTTTTTGATCTTTATTAAATTTCGTAAAGTAGTTAAATTTTCAGATTGTAATTACTTATATTTTTTCAGAAATCATCCACCATCCTGCGTGAAAATTTTCAGCTAATTTTGTTGAAGTAATGTAGTTAATTCACGGAATTAGGAACACACAAGTTACAAAAGTCAGTCAGTGCTGTTGGAGCTCCTATCGCAAACCCGGTCGTGACTGAGCGCATCGAGGCGCACAGGCGGAAAAATACGCCTGGCCAAGCGATCCGGCCGTGCGATGCGATGCGGCCCGCCCCGACTCGACCCGCCTCTGGTGTGCGTTACCCCATTAGAATCAATGTAAGCGATTGCAGACGCATTTCTGCGATGCGACGCGACGCGATGCGGCCCGCCGTAGTGAGCGCGGACCTTTAGACGACGGTAGAGCTAAAAATAAAGGCTCGTCGGGCCATCTAAACTGCGCTTGAGGGCCCCTAGAGGTGCGCTTAGGGGCCCCTTGAGGTATGCTTGGAGGCCCCCTGAGCGTGAGGGCCCCAGGTGCACTGCAACGCCTAGCCCCATAGTAGCTACTGCCCCTGAGAGTAAGAGACCATTACTCACTGCAAAATACGAGATGTGAGAGATTTTAGAATCATAACGATGTATCTCAAACTCCACTTCTGATCACTCAATGAATTTTCCCTGTCAATTAAATACAAATGTATTTCGAAGTTTCTTGCTTTTTTTTAAGTTAAGGAAACTACCTTTTGGAAATGTTGATAGGATTAGCAAGTTGCGCAGATATTTTCTCTGGTATAAACGGTATTCATTAAGAAATAACTGGTGTAGTGTTTATATTGTTGCGCATTCTGATAGGTTCTGGTCCAAACTCAACTCTTCCTTACCCAGTCTCAGGTTTGTAATTAAAGTTAACCTTTGAATTCTTTCTTGTATTTGTCTGTTATACACTTGGATTCTGAAGTCTTTTTTGTCTACTTCAAACATCTTTCTCAATTTCTTCCTACATCTTGCCGTTTGTAATGCATTCCTTATCCTTCTATAATGAGTTTTCCTTTTCCAATGTTTTTTTTTATATGCATCGTTTCTTCTGCCTTATTTGTTCTTTAGTGCATTTGTTGTACTTAAATAACTACAACTGGTTCATTTTGATTTAACGATACCCACACAATGGCGTAAAACTGCAGCACAACAGTCCGAACAGATCTTTTGAATTATACGGTCAGATGAATGTGTAGAGCTATGTGGCAGAGAACTTGTGGTATTTTTTAATCTTCTTCCTTTATGCCTGAATCGACGTCGACGGTCATTAGATGTGGGAAAGATTGGTGACAAGGAACGATAAGGCCTTTGGCCATGGCCTTTGGAAGGAAGCATCCCGGAATTTGCATGGTGTGATTTGGGGAAACCATGGAAAACCAAATCTGGATGCCCAGACGGGAATTTAAACCGCCGTCCTCCCGAATGCGAGGCCAGAGCGTTAACGCTGACCCACCATATTCGGTTAAATTACTATCATTTTGATGTTGTCTGAAACATTTTGTAGCAACTTGTGCCATTTTATAGTAATGAAATCCAGGAAATCTGTGTATATGGAAACATCGTTTTGTGATCTTTGTGAACATAACATGCTACTACCGGTGCTGGGAATGTACAGGTCATATACTGGTGATGGGGCTTTGAGGTATATTGGTCAAAGAATTAGGAATAATTCATGGAAGGAGAAAGGCGACCATGACCACAAGCTGGCACTCAGTTTCATGCATAAGGTAGTGCCATTCCAATTACAAAAGAAAATTAAAAATAATATATATAATAAAAGGGGTAATCAGATGATCAGGGAATTGCCACCGTAGCGTTAGCTCCATCGCAATTAGAATTATTAATAATAACAAATCTATTGATTCCGTTCTATTTACTACCCTCTGCAGAAGGAACTGATAGTAGTAATGTAGTAGTTCCCCTCCTTTTTTATAGAACGGGAAAACGGCAGTTGGAATCTCCTTCTGGATATCTAGATTTGGATTTTCCATGATTTCCCCAAATCACTCCAGGCGAATGCCGGGATGCTTCCTTGAAAAGGCCATGGTAGAAATCCTTACCATTCCTTGTACCCAGTCCTTTCCCGCCTCTAATGACCGCGACGTCTACAAGGCGTAAAGCCATAAGTAAAAAAGTTAATTCTTTATTAGCCAACAAATTTTTAGCATTCTCATTTGAAGCAGTTTCATTTATCACATTTATATTGTGTTAATCATATTAATCTTTATTTTCTCCTCCCCGGATTCAAGATATGGATGACTTTATCCGCACCTGCTTTAGGCTATCGGCTGTATCTAATAATATATATACCGCACAAGCAGCTGACGGATGCACTCCCCTCTTGATTTATTTCCTTACCCACATTGTTGCCACTGTAGCGTAATTAGGTCTGCATTCCTCATTTTCTTCTTTTCCCAGATTCTCATTTCCACCCTCTAGCTGGACTAGCCTTCCCTCTATGTAGGATGCTGTTATAAGCTCATGATGTCAGTTTGTCCTTTATTTGCCGCAACCAAGGTTCAGACAGTTTCTGACAATGTTGCTAATTTAAGAACATGACAATGTGATTGTATCTCGCAGCAAACGTGATAGAACCAATCATTTCATGTCATTTCCCTGGTTGGGCTCATCTATTACGATTGTGAGGGGCCATTGTTGTCGGAGGGGTGGGCTTAACACAGAGAGTAGCCCATTGTACCAATGGCGGATCCAGGATTTTGGCTTGGGGGGGGGGGGGGGGGCTAGGATTTGGATTTGTTTGGTTTGTGTGGGAGGCTTGACTCGGGCAAGGAGAGAAATCTCACATTTTTCCAGAATGCCATCCTTATAAAAACAGTAGAGTAAAAATATAAAAAAAGGTCCCCAAAATAGATGTTGTCGGGTATGACCTTGGTGCTTTTGGGGGGTGCTTCAGCCCCCTAGCCCCCCCCCCCCCCCCTGATCCGCCACTCTGCTAAACCATAACACAACTCACGGCACAACACTATTCACTATTACACACCAATTTCTTACACTACCGCGACTGAGGCTCTAAAAGAAACAGCAGAAAATTTTTCCACCCTGGTTAATCCCAAGGCTATTTCATTTCATTCATTCACTCGATAATTTGCTATTCCCTTTCGAACACTATATAAGCACTCGCATGACAAGTAGAACCGGCTCCGATACCACTGCGTCCACGACTTGAACGGAGCGCACCCCAGGAGGCTTACACTGGCTACCACTGAGTCTGGATACCTCAGAGGACCGGAAGAGTGCGACAGTCGTACCAATCCATTAAGGAGGGGTGATAAATAGGGTCGAAAATTACAAGGCAATCAGTGGTAGGTAAATTAATGAAGGAGAGATATAGTAACTACATCAGAGACGTATGTGATGAATGTAAGTCGACACCGATGGCTTTAGGCAAGGATAGTTATACGAATCTCAGTTACTAGGTTAAATGCAAGATATTTCGGATGAAATGGACAAGGGAGACCAAATTGATAGTGTAGCACTAGATTTTTCAAAAGGCTTTTGATGGAGTGAGCCATAAATTGGTTCTAAATAAAGTAAAAACTATTGATAGGTTAATTCTTAAAAGATAGAAAGCAAAATGTTAGGTAGGAAATACAGTATCAAAATAAGTTGAAAAAAGTGTAAGGTAGTGTACTGGGACAATTGCTATCCATTCTAATAAATGATTGTGTTGATGGTTTGCTACCAGAAGTCCGGAAGTTTGCAGATGACATAACGTTATATATTAAGATCGAAAGGGTAGAATGCTGTGATCAGCTGCAGGGTAACCTAGACAGGATATCTAGCTGGGTAGGTCAACATGGGATGAAAAGAAGGATCAGATTATTATGTATACAGATAAAAAAATAAAGATTGATTATGAATGTAAGGTGGCAAAGTATTGCTTGCGAAAGATTTGATATGTAAATTCCTTGGGATATTGTTTGATAACAATCTCAACTGGGCAGGATACATTCGGTAGGATGTAGGAAAATCCTTCACTTGTTGGAGAGAATGATGAGGGGATGTATGAGGGAAGTAAGGTAATTGGGTAACAAAACTTTGGTCAAACAATTGATGGAATATGTTGGTGTAGTATAGGACCCACATTTTATATATCAATTACAGGAGGGTGTGAAATGAAGGGTTGCTAGATTTGTTTCAGGAAATTATTGCAGAACACAATCAGTGAGTGATAAAGCAACTGAAATGGGGACTTTGGTCTGCAGGAGGAATGAAGAGAGTCAGGGAGTTCAAAGCTTATATTGGCAATGAGGCGTGGGAAGATATTGATGGAAGAATTAAGATAGGTTATAGAATGGAAAAGATTACTATAATCACAAACTGGATTTAAATTTCAGACAGAAGGGTGTAGGAAAATCTTCTTTCGTAGGTAAGGGAGTGAAGGATTGAAATAATATAGAGAAATTATGAGTATTTACCATTACTAATAGAATTTAATTTTACTGGGGGGGGGTAAGAATAAACTGGTTCTTGAAAAGAGGAATATGGGAGTGTAGGGAAATCGCCATAGGATCAAGTGCTCCAACATAATTAAATTAAATAAAAATTAAACTATTCAAGAGTGCATATAGTAAATTTGTCAGATCATGTGTGTAATTGTTCATAGGAGCATAACTCAAATTGATAGATGTTACTTAGGAGTCTAATTATCAATATTAGTTACTCAATCTTCCTATTAGTTTCCATTATCCAAGCTGCTTGAAGGATTATTCATAAACATGTGATAAGAAGGAGCTTGGATTAGGAAACAACAATTACTGTGTATAAAAAACAATCTACAACGTATCTATCTCTTTATGTAAACCTATCTTCTCAAACCATTTTAGGAAAATAATTAACTTCCTAAAAAATAAACATCAATATAGCAATGAATTACTTCTCAAAAACAATTAAAAAAACTGTTTAGTCAATCTCTGCTCAATGTCATCTATTTCGATTATTTGCCAGACGCCGTAGAAAATTTTAATTTAAGAGCCGCATTGCATGTGGAAATGTTTTTGAAAATATCTTTGTAATTTTGCAAGGTCAAAACCAGAAATTCTGAAGAAGCAGGCTTTTCATTGATGGAGAAATACGTATATTATGTCACTAAATAATCTGTTTCAGTAAGCTTATACGGTTTTTATAGACAGTGTATGTAGCTGTACTGGATTATTTGTGATTAGAGATTTTGGAGACATATTTTAATAGCAGTAAAAACTTTCGTTTGGGAATACAAAAGAAATTCAGTTATCGATATGATCGATTCCCTGAAATATTTAGCCGAAACAATACAAAGCTATATGAAATGGGACTTGTACTAAACTTCGGTCATAGGGCTCATTCTAAGCTGCGGTTCATGGGCCGAATATGGAAGAATTGTAACGAACATACAAAGGTGAAAACGTACAAAATTTCGTGCAGTTCTTGTGTTGAATACTGAAGAACTGCAACGAAAAATACAAGGAAGAAAGTATAAAAAATTTTCGTGTCCACATTTGTTCTACTACTGTGCCGTTTGGGATCCGCATCGCAAGGCAGTGATTGACACAAGTTCAGAGAAGAGCCTCTCAATACTCGTAGTGACTGCTTGCAACAGCCTTTATAAAAGCGTCACGAATTGTTACATAGATTAGGCTGGGATTATTATTATTATTAATTTCATTGCAATGGAGATTTAGTTTGAATTTATTGGCAAATATGTGACCATCCAACTTTATCTACAAATGCAATAAAGTTCTTCATTCACGGCCTATTTGGACTGTAATAACCAGAGAGAAAAGATTAGAGAAATATAATTCTCAGGTGAAAATGATAGCCAAACAGTTGCATCAATTAGGTTTATTTAACCTTAACCGCGGTTTCGACGATCATAAGATCATCTTCTTCAGAAGGACCTATAGGACATTTTAAGAACATTTTTTACAAACTGAGTTTAATAATAAATAGTACGATAAGTATCATTAGATAAACATCAGCTATACATATTATATGATACCCATCTGTGGAATCACATATACTCAGAAAGGAGCCAAATAACTCATGTCATATCACAGTGCAATGTGCACTTATGTCAATGGTTATTATATAAATATTTTAAAACTTCTTATTTCATTGTCATCATCATCATCATCATCTAGGGCAGCCTCCAGACGCTGGCCGGGTCTGCTGGGAACAAAAGCCTCGCCATCGCGTCCTATCCAACCACCATCTCTCTTCTTCCACTGTCGCCCAATTTCCTCCACACATTTCTTAACACCTTTAATCGATGTGTCCCTTGGTCTTCCTCTAGGCCTCTTCCCTTTCAGCTCCATGTCCAGCATCTTCCTTGGTAACTTCTCCTCTCCCATCCTCTTTACATGCCCGTACCACTGTAACCTAGAGTTTCTATTACATTGTCAAACATGATAAATACATACGTCCACTGGTCCAAAACGTACATGTTGGGCGGGTGATTTCCTGACTGGCTAAGATGTGGCCACGCCAATAACAGGTAAATAAAGTATATGACGCCACCGCGTACAAGCATGCGCATAGCCGCAATGAACGGCCCATATATACAATAATTATTAACTAAAAATGGAATGATATAAATATAACAACTGACATGATACTTTATTATATATGCAGTAAGTCTTAAGTATATACAGAATTCTGAGGAGAACCGGCATCGTGTTATGAACAATTAGCCTTATTTCCTACCCGGTCAAAAGTATCGGCTTAAAGCCTTCGAAGAACTGTCTATTGGCAAGCTGGAGTTGATCGTT
>JARYHS010014927.1:0-10219 GCA_031002005.1 Vandiemenella viatica
TTCATTCACTCCAATAAAACTACGCTCATACCTTACTGTAATCTCACATCTTCTGATCAACTGTGTCTTTCAAAATGATAATAAAACAATTCCCATAAGAAGTAACCTTTGTTATAACATTAATAAAGCACAAGGTCAGACACTTCAAATGGCAAGATTATATTTATCAGAACCAGTTTTTTCATATGTGCACTCTTACGTGGCTTTTTCAAGAATTTATAGATGTTCTAATATTCAATTATGCACTTTATCATCAAACTTTATTCGAAATCTTGTATATTGAACAGAAATCGAAAGATGCCGAGTGAAGATCGATCACCCAGGTACTTTTTAAATGTTTTAAAATTAAGGTGGTAGTCTTTAATGACAACTAACAACCACTTTTTTACGGTCAAAAGTAAATGATGATTACTTTATAACTGGTACTGGTAATATTATTTTGAAAGAAGTTTCTGTAAAGTATCACTTCTGACAAAACCAATGATATATATTTAATTATATTCCCTTTTAAATGTTTTACAATTAAACTTGCAGAGCTAATATTCCAAAGGTCGGCCAATATACAAGAACTGTTTGTTTAAATATTCTTTGAAATCAAAAAGAAACTATTTGTATGCTTTCTGTTACCTGAATTGTATACCAGATAGTGCTAGTGCCGTTTTCGAGATACCGAGTGAAAAAATTGTTCGTATTTTGTTAACTAGCTTTTTTGTAGGGAAGACAACTATTTAGGTAATCTTAAAAGTCAAAATGTTATCTAAATATCAAATTTCATCCAAATCATCATAGCTTTTTCTGGATCCGAAATATATATATATATGTATACAAGAATTGCTCATTTAAAGATATCCAGTCCAGCAGTATAGTTATAATCAAGTGCTGTACAGAACAACACTTTGAATGCTTTGTTACAAATCTGAAATATAGTAAAGAGCAGCTCATCATTACTGCAATCTATATGGTCCATTCTGAAATTTTAGTCTTTTTTTTTTATCACAGACTCATCACTACAGTGTTTCACAGATCACAGAGACACGTAAACCTTTTAATATTGAATTTCTCAATTACAGCAATATGGAAACATTGATGATGTTCTTTAACCTTAGCCCAATATAAATTTTCATACAAGAATATGAAATAATAGCATTACTGCATTTAATAATTTATTTGTTGATATATTTCAGAAAAATAATTTCAGTTGGCTTCCAGTAATGAATAGTATCTCCGATAATGATACCTAACTGTTTTGTATCATTTTCAGAGGCACTGTGATAAAAATACAAAACAGTAGTTCATACAAAAGAAACATAAATAAAAATAATATAAACTATATCATAGAATGCTTAAATAATGAAAACTGATCAGTAGTGCACAAATCACAAGATATTAATACAAAATTTGATTCATTTATAAAAATATGTCTAGTAAATTTCAAAGTTTTTTTTATTATTATTTTTTTAAATGGAAGATTAGTGTACTTAAAAACTAACTTAGTCCACAACCCAAATTTTGGTTGTATCCTCCATACCAAGCCTTGTGTCACTGGTAGAATGGTAAGTTCCTTTCTTATGGGAGTAGAGTTTAATGTGGAATATGAACTATAGAATGCCCTGACTTAGATCAGTATACTCAAACACCACTCTCAAAATATTGTTCCAGCAGGATTTGAACCCAGGACTGGACACCGAACTTTTCAAAGCAAGTGCCTTAACCACTATGCTACCATACTGCTCCAATAGTGCTAGGAAATGTTACTAGGAAGAACAAACTAATCTGTAAATCAATCAAAAGCATAAAAATAAAACAAAAAGGATATTTTCATAGAGAAAGAAGGGGGAAGAACTTTATAACATATCAAACAATTATTTTTCTACAGTTGAAGAGAAATCCGGAACAGACAAAGAATGCCCAGATACAGCCCCACGGCTTCTTCAGACTGCATTTAAAAATAGGTTTGTGAGCAGTTATGACAACTTTTCAAGTAGATTACAGAAAAGTAGTAGGAAAATTTTCAAAATTCTTCACATATTGGAGAGCGTGACAATGGCATGTACCACAGATATAATGGATCTCAGTTTAAAAAAATCTTTGGGTAGATCATTGCTTGAATATGGAGATGTAGTAAGTGACTCACATATTGTGTATCCAATATGGGAATTGGAGGGGGTGTAGAGAAGTGCTGATAGATTTGTCTCTGGAAATTACTGTAGAACACAATTGGTAACCAATATGACAAATTATCTTGAATGGTATTCATTGGAAGGAAGAAGCAGGAAGTAGAGAGAACTGGGAATGTACGAGGCATATATTGGTGATGAAGCATGGAAAGATATTGGTTGAAGAATTAGGAAAGGTGCATCAAAGGGAAAAGGAAATCATGACCACAAGTTGGCACTAGATTTCAGGCTTAATGGGTAGAAAGATTTTCTTTTATAGTTAAGGGGGTCAGGGATTGAATAAATTACCGAGAGAGGTGATGAACACTTTACCAAAAATGCTGAAAGAATTTAAAATTGTAATTTGTGTAGAACTAAAGTAGGCAGGTACAGGAAAGGTGGAAAATAAGTGTTTGGGGAAATTGTCAGTTGGGTATGCACTATATCAATTTTAAATTAAATTAAGATGTTCAGAATGTGTAAGTCACATACTTGCCCATATATGTAATGAATCTTCAATTCGAAGTTGATTTCCAAATGGACTAAAATATGCAGCTGTAATTATTTAAGAAAGGAGAGTTAATACGTAAAGATAACTACCAACCAATTTCTTTACTTCTGGATTCTCAAATATTTCTGAAAAAGTCATGTATCATATGGTAATAAAACATTCTCTCTAATATTCTTAGTATTAACAGTTTGGTTTTCAGATAGGTTAATCCACAGAAACCATTATGGGTACTAATTCATAAACTGTATGTTATAGGAATTTTTTGTGATCTTGAAAAAATATTTCAGTGTGTCAACCACAAATTAATATTGAATAAATTGGGACATTATGGTATAAATGTAACAACAGGTAAATCTGTCATAGAACCCTTTCCATTTTTACTTTACACAACTGATATGCCTGGCAACTTAGTTGCATCTGATACAGGAACAGTGCTTTTATTATAGGATGATGGAGCAACAGCTCCATGCACATGCCAAAACAATTTTTAGATTCCCATTCTCGCCGATTACGTTTTGTAAGCCCCTTAGAATTTTGGCAAATTCTAGTTCCTTAGCTTCAAGAATAAGGGAGGAAGTAAATTCACAGTAAACATATAGATTGATTGTAAAGTTGCTTATGCTGGACAGAAATTTCAAGAAGAGTAGTTGTCAACTTTAAGGAATTTCCCTGTAATCTTTCCCACAGTGAGGATTCACCATAACAATCATTTTAAAGTGTATTTATCATATCGCTAAATGTTTATTTTAAGAAATATTCTGCTTTGTTCAAGCTTCGAAACACGCGATGATAAAAGTAAAAATCTAAAGTTTGAAATATCTTTAAATCGTGTAAAGCTACAACTGATCTTTTATCACTGATATTTTGTTCCCGATATTTTGGTAGCAAAGTTTAATTAGCAGTTTTAATTAAGAGAAAAAATGAACTTTTTAATTAAAAGGAATATTAATTTGAAATTTATATCAGTAGATAGCTCTAATTAAGATGATTACGAACATAGTGGTTTTGGTGAAAAGTTTAAGCATTTGTCTGGTAATTAAGTTTTTGAGAACTAAATTGTCACAGATTGTCGTTGAAGCGCGTAAAAATTCCCCTAAGTTGGTCATGTGATGACTTTAGTTTTAAGACTATAGAAACCTTTTGGAATAATAAATTAAATTAAAACAAATAGAATATGACAATATAAAGTCCCTGTAAAAATTTCAAGTTATACTATTTTGTACTTTTGGAGATATTAATTAAAGAAAGATTGGCCAAGGTTATAGGCTCTGAGCAGCATACAAAAGATCATGCAGTAAGTTCACATTGTCTCACTCGTACGCCGGAAAGTAATCGTGCAACTCCGCACATGATTTTCTCAGTGATGTCCAAAGTAGTAACTTCATAATATGTAGTCTTTTCTTTCTTTTGATTTCGTCTTGTCTTTTTTCCGTGGAGTGCTATGTTAAGTTAACCTGCGAAAGTCTTGTGTCGGAGCGGGAGGAAGTCGGTTGAAATTTGGCGCTACCGAGTCGGCCATGTTGGGACTTTGGTGTGATAGCCTGCGAGATTAATGTCTGTTAGAACTTTGAAATTCTGATAAGGGGTTTTTGGTTGGTAATTTCTCTCCACAATCTGCAATATTTTGGAAATGAGTGTTTGATTTGCCTACTCAAATGTTTAATGCAAATTTTAGTAAATGTGATTTTGAAAAAAAAACTTTAAACTTTCTGAAAGTGAACTGTTATAATATAGTAGAAGAACCTTTTCTAGATTTGTGGTTTAGAAACAGATCTAGTGGTGACCTTCAAGCATTTAAGCTGAGTTTCTGTTAGGCTACATGGTCAAATTCAAATTGTTTTTCCACAGAACTTTCCATTCACATGATCTGTTAGTTAAGTCACCAAGGCGATACTACAAACCCGATGTCAGCCTTGGGTCTTACAGTTTGTACAGTATTCATTTTCAAATTCAAGATCAAGCTCAATATTGTCAGTGTAGTAGTCATTGTCATATTCGAAAAAGAAGAATGAATTTCACAGTCTCCAAAAAATTTAATTATCTACTATCAATAATACTTTCGCAGCACTTTGATGTTCATGCCATTATTCACTTTCTCTTAATAGATCTTTTGCACCCCCTATATTGTAATATATTTATTGCACCACACAGCAAAGTTACATGTGCAGGAACATACATGAAACTGTCCCTATTGTCAGTCAATGTAATTTATTTGTTATCTTGCTTGAAAAATTTTTTTTTTTTTAAGTTACTTAGTAGTAAGTTAGTTAGTAGTGTAAGGATTTGGGAGAGACTATACTAGCCTTTTCCAACCAAATTTCAACCTCTCCTTAATGTGGTGCTCCCTGTTTGCACGAACGAGGCTCTGGCGACTGAAAGATTCCCAGTATAAGGAGTCACCCACTACTTGCCAATGGCCTCCGAAAGGAGGGTGGAAGAATGTGGAGTGGTCCAAGACACCCTCTTCAACTTGGGGTTGGAAACAGCCCCTATAGGCAGATGAATCATAAATGATCAACGGCATGGGGATGCAGAAGGCAACGGGAAACCACTGCATTAAAGAACCAAAGGGTATCACGAGGACATGTAATCCTCTCAAATTTCATATATCATGATGGCTTCTTCCTGGATAAAATATTCCGGAGGTAAAATAGTCCCCCAATCAGATCGCTGGGTGGGGACTGCTCTGGGAGGAGTCATCAGAATGGATAGAAACATTTTACGAGTCGGAGCGTGGAATGTTAGAAGACTGAATAGGGCAGGTAGGTTAGAAAACTTAAAAATGGAGATGGAAAACTTAAGTTAGATGTTGTTGGGATTAGTGAGATTAAGTGGAAGGACACACAGGATTTCTGATCTGGGGAATACAGGATAATTAGCACACAAGCTGTGAATGGAATCACTGGTGTAGAATTTGTAATGAACAAGAAAGTAGGGAAATGGGTGAGTTATTATGAACAGTTTAGTGACAGGATTATTTGGATGAGGTTAGAAACTGAGCCCATCCCAACCACATTAGTACAAGTGTATATGCCAACGTCACAGGAAGATGATGAAAAAATAGAAAAATATACTCTGAAATTGAAGAATTAATCCAATATGTGAAGGGGGGGGGGAAATCTAATAATCATGGGTGATTAGAATGCAATAGTGGGAGAAGGAAAAGAGGGGAAGTTTTGGTCTAGGAGAAAGAAATTAGCGAGGAAGCAGGTTGCTAGAATTTTGTGAAACATATAAGCTAGAAGTGACAAACACACTGTTTAAGAACCATGCAAGAAGAATATATACCTGCAAATGTCCTGCTGATACAAGCAGATATCAGATAGATTATATCATGGTCAAACAGAGATTCAGGAATCAAGTTCTAGACTCTAAAGCGTACCCAGGAGCAGCCATTGAATCTGACCATAATTTGATAATAATGAAGTGTAGGCTGAAATTTAAGTGGATAAAGAAGCAGTATAAGCAGAACAGACTGAAAGTGAATAAACTGAAAAAATCTAGATCGAGACAAAATTTTTTAGAAATGCTAGACTTATGTCTAAAAAGTAACTCTGAAAGGAGCTCAACCGAGGACGAATGGAATGCATTAATGACCAAAATAATGAAAGCTGGTAAAGAAACATTAGGCTTTAGGGAACAAGCTGCCCGAAAGCCTTAGATCACAGAAGAAATTATGGAGCTGATGGATCAGAGGAGATGGTACAAAAATGCTCAGGATGAAGCAAGAAGAGAGCAGTACAGGCAATTTAGAAATCAAATAAATAGAAAATGCAAAATAGCAAAAGAAAAATGGCTTCAAGAAACGTGTGAAGAAGTAGAAAAGGAAATGGTCGTAGGTAAAGTAGATGTTGCATATAGAAAGATCAAACAGAAATTTGGAGAAATGAAGAAAAGAGGTATGAACATTAAAGCGGCCGATGGGAAACCTCTTTTAAGCTCAGAAGATAGAGCTAACCGATGGAAGGAATACATTGAGAAACTGTATGTTGGGGACAACTTGAACAATGGTGTAATGGAAAAGGAAGGCGATGTTGACATTGATGACTTAGGAGATCCTGTTTTGAGGGCAGAATTTAATAAAGCTCTGAAAGAATTGAAAACAAGTAAGGCAGTTGAAATTGATGAGATCCCTGCAGAGCTTCTTAAATCCCTAGGAGAAAAAGGCATCAAAAAATTATTCAAACTGATATCAAATATTTATGAAACAGGAGAAATTCCAACCGATTTTAATAAAAATATCATCTTCACACTTCCAAAGAAAGCACAAGCCGACAAATGTGAGAATTATCGCACCTTTAGTACAACATCATATGCTTCAAAATTACTGACCAGAATAATATACAGAAGGATGGACAGAGTAGAAGAAGAGATAGTAGGTGACGGTCAGTTCTGGTTTAGGAAAAATCGCGGTACAAGGGAAGCAATTCTGTCTTTAAGATTAATACTTGAAAGGCGGATCAAGAAAAACAAAGATACTTTTATGGCATTTGTTGATTTAGAAAAAGCTTTTGATAATGTTAGGTGGGACAAGATGTTCAAAATTTTGAACAAGTCAGGTCTAAAGTATCGAGATAGAAGAATACTCTACAAACTATATAAGAATCATGTGCCTATAATAAAAGTAGAGAATCACGAGAGACATGCATCAGTTAAAAAGGGTGTGAGACAAGGTTGTAGTTTATCCCTGTTAATATTCAACTTGTATGTAGAAGAAGCAATGAAGAAAGTCAGAGAAAAATTTCCATGTGGCATAAGTTTTCAGGGAGAAAAAATCAGTATGCTATGATTTGCTGATGACATTGTATTGTTAGCAGAGAGGGCTGAAGATATTGAAATGTTACTGAATGACATGAACAAAATACTGAAGGAAGATTTTGGACTGAATAAAAATCAAAGCAAGACTAAAGTGATGAAATGTAGCAGAAATGATACCAATACTAGTAAATTAAATATAAAAATAGGATCGAATGCAATAGGAGAAGTAAGTGAGTTCTGTTACTTGGGAAGCAAAATTACAACCGATGGCCGAAAACAGGAATGATGTTAAAAGCAGAATAGCACTAGCAAGAAGAGACTTATTGAAAAACAGAATCCTTATAGTTTCAAATATTGATCTAGAAATTAGAAAGAACTTTTTAAAGTTCTTTGTGTGGAGCACAGCACTTTATTGTAGCGAAACATGGACTTTAGGAATACCGGAAATAAAGAAAATTGAAGCATTTGAAATGTGGTGCTACAGAAGAATGGTGAAAATTAGGTGGACAGACAAAGTAAGAAATGAACGAGTTTTGTAAATGATGGGTGAGAAAAGAAGTTTATGGAAGAAGCTTACAGGAAGAAGAGACAGGCTTTTAGGTCATATTTTGAGACATGCTGGATTGGTTAATTTGTTGGTGGAGGGAACAGTCGAAGGTAAGAACCGTAGAGGAAGACAGAGATTAGAATATATGAAGCAGATAATTGAGGATGTGGGTTGTAAGGGGTATGTAGAAATGAAGAGGTTAGCACAGGATAGGAAGGGATGGAGGATTTCATCAAACCAGTCGAAAGACTGACGACAGCAAAAAAAAAAAAAAAAGTAGAATAAAAATTCTAATGCATAGAAAAAAATAGGTTGCTAAATCTGAATATGAAATAAATCCCTAATTGTTGTAGTTATTATAAATTTTATTTATTAAACAAATTAGAAACATGGGGGTACAGGGAGGCTCAGTTGGCTAAAAAGAATCTGGAAACTATACTCCAGCCTGTCTACTTGAAGGAATAAACATTTAAAATAGTAGAAATATTGAATTTATTTAGAAATTATGTTAATTTAATCAAAGATGTGTTTAGATTAACCCTTTGGCTCACAGCTAATAATACAGAAGGTTGGAATCCAACTAAATTAAACTTCAATTAGATAACTAAACTAAAACATATCATTGAAATTGAAAAAAAAGGTCATCTTGTTGCCAAGATATTAAGGTAAATTCTATTGTTAGACATTCTACACAATTTTTTTTTTATATAAATGATACTTTTTATGAATTTGTATTTTAGATTTAATGATATTCAAAATGTAGCTGTAAAATTAGCATTCTGGGATGATAATATAAACCACATTTATACAAATCTTTCTGATTTTCGCTTATAAAAATGACAATAGCAAACATTATGCACCATAGAGCTAATTTAAGAGTAAGGTTTAAGTACCAATAAATCTTTAAAATGAAGGGTGAAAAGCAAAGTATATTAATCAATTTAGTAAAATAAAAATGAAACAACTGATTGAATAATGACAGCAAGGAAAAATATGCAGATTCAGTATATAGGTCCACATTGGAAAAGTTTTCATTTTATATAATTTTGCTTTTGGCACATTTTAAGTATTAATTCACTGATTTTGTGATAAAAACTTTGATGTTTTAATCTGTTTTTGTTTTTTGTGATTATATTAATTATAAAAATAAAAAGTTCAATACCCCCTCTGTGAAAGATTGATTGTATTCGATAATCCCATGACATTTAATAATGTTGTTCTCTTAGTAAAAATAATGAATTTTGATAAATGATGTTTAAGAAACAAAAATTTTGAACAAAATTAATCTAGCATCAACCAAAGGGCGCCAATTTAGAATTTAATTCAATTCTGTGAAAAGAGTAGGACTGTACTGATCTCTAATGACTTTTACAAAATTTGTTTATATATTTTTGCTTGTAACAGGTAATTTTCACTATGTATGTATTGTATGGTTATTATATGCTAACTACGACATGTTCCACACCCCAGAGATCTTTCCTTGTTAGGGATCTGTGGAAAAGGAATTGTAAATGAATAAATAATTGGTAATGATACTGGTGCTGTTTTCTGGAAACTAGCTGAACTCAAAAAGTGTGTTATGATAAACTATTTAATTTTAAAAGATTTTAGGCTAACAGAAATAAAAAAATCTGTATACTTTGAAACATTCGTAATTATGATTTTCAGCATTGAAGAAATGGGCTATTATAAAAAATAAAATAGACATTGTTAAACAGAAAAGACCTTGCTCAGGGGGTTACTACAAGATATGTTTTTCACAATATGGATTTAGAAAAGGGAAATCAATGCAGACAGCTATTTATGCTTGCATTAACAGTATATTAAAAATAATTGATAAAAAGAGAAAGTAACTTGCATATTTCTCTATTTGTCTAAAGCTTTTAATGTGGTAAATCATAGATCTTGTCTAAGCTTTCTCATTATGGTATCAGGTGTTTAGCATACAAATGTTTCAAGTCATACCTTGATGGAAGGAAACAAGTTGTCACCTTAAAATGTAAGGTTACAGAAAGTGAAATAATCAGAGAGGATGTATCAGGCATTAGAAGAATTAAACATGGTATTCCACAGGGTTCGATTCTTGGACCCCTCCTGTTTCTTTTGTATATTAATGACATTAATGAAAATGTTGAGTTACATGATAATATTCTCTTTGCAGATGACACAACACTTTTAATGAAAGGTGATACTAAAGACGTTCTTCAGCAAAGTATTAATAAAACTACTAAACAGCTATCTGCATGG
>JARYHS010014933.1:0-24359 GCA_031002005.1 Vandiemenella viatica
TAAAAATTTTGAGCTACCATGATTTTCGAGCAGAATTATTAGCAGCGCTTGTGGATAGGTTCAATGCAGCCTGGACCATAATATTCATAGTAGCTGCCCGTTGTAGCTTAATGAATTATTATTATTATTTTTTTTTTTTTTTTTTTTTTTTTTTTTTTTTTTTTTTTTTAAATTGAGATACCGTGATTTTGAGCAGAATTATTAGCGCCGCCTGAACAGAGGTGAAGCAGGAATGTTTGCGTTATCATCGCCGTATGCCTTTTACCAGTCGCGCGCGGCTTAACGGTACGGCACTTTTAGAGTAAATTTTCTGAGAATTGATATATTTTACAGCTCCAAGAGCAACATATATTAAATAATATCACCCAACTAACGTGTACAACAGTTTTCAGGACAAAACTAGTATTCCTTGATGAGTCCCAGTGTTTGGGCTATTACCCCCGTTTAAATGTGGATCCTGCTAATTTCTTGCATTAACGCCCGTCGTAAGCTAATGGCTTTATTAACGTTACTAATGTAAGCCCGTGACCGTTTTTTGCGTATCGTCACGGGTATAGAATAGTTCCAGTTTTTAGGATGAAAGATCATGCAAGGTTGATCTGATTTGACCAAATATAAACTTCACCTGTATTTCAAGGTGATTAAAATCTCTGACCTTGAAGAACTCTGAAGCATTAATAGAGGTAGGTATTAAACACGAACAGGGACGATAGCGCAATCGTATAATTGCTTAAACACAAACTTGACTTGTATTTCACCCTTAAAGCTCACTGTGCAAAATTTTAAAAATATTCCTGTTTGCTTCGAAAGCTGCACGTTGTTTTTTGTTGAGACTGGGTAAACACTCAATCATTGGTCATTGTATCTGTAACGGCCAGAGAACTTAGTACGCATTCCGTATTATTAAACAGTTGAGAAACTGCCAGAATAGTAGATTTGGTAACATATTTGGTCTGATGTCCACTTAAAATAACCTAATAACTCCCCTACACCGAACATGAAGAAAGACCATTAACGAAAGTTGTCAGTAAAATACCTAAAAGCAAAAACTTATGCATAACCTTTGGTCGAGCAACAATATTAGTGAAAGTTTTAAATCAAATAAAATTTATCCTAAGCCGGAATGACAATTGGCATTCGTGGTTACAGCAGATACCATGAGTAATTTAATTTTTTTAAATGTTTTTTATGTTGCTTTCATTAGCAACTTGTTACTGAAAAGCAGATCCACGTTTTTTCAGACGTAAACTTTATCGATATTTTTTAACTATGAAACGCTACGAAAATCAAACTTAATTAATGTATCATGTTGTAACGTGACGCGCTGTCGCCACGTTACAAGGTGCATTTTTATTATATATGTCATAATGTTAGAGTAATTTGCATAAATCTTTGCCGACCACCTAAATAGATTTTTGTTGTGATTTTATAAAGTACGCAAGATTCCAAGTGAGGACTGTAATGAAATGGTGAACATACAGTGTATCTTGGTAAAGCGAATATTAAAGACTTATTGAGCTGCGTAGGCTTGAAGCTAATCGTGGTCTTCCCGAACCATGGCGACAGGAAGTCACGGAACGGGGTTTTGCCGGACCACACATTCTGCTCCCTGGGGATGGGTGGTCAACAGGGTCACTCACCTGGCGGGAAATGCCTGCCGCCCGACACCCGAATGTGCTCTCACCCCGGCTAACTTAGCCGAATATGTCCGACCTCTGTGACATGAGCGGGGCAAACAGATATCGGGGATATCACGTGACATTAGGTGCCGACCTGAAGATCCAATCCAAATTAGCGTATAACTTAAAATCCTGCGAATTTCTGTTATATGTTAGCTTCGAGACTACAAGGAGCGGAGCGAGAAGTATCCTCGCGAGGGAGAAGAGCGAGGAAATGGAATTCATTCTTCGAGTCCATGCTATGCGAGTCTAGTCTGTGGCGGAATAGGAAAGTTGACTTCTCGCCAACAGCTGCTATATGACTTCTGGCCGCCGGCTTGCTGGAGCAAGCTTATCACGGCGATACAGCCGGTAATGCCTGTAGCCGCCTTGTGAGATAGTCTCACATACGGTGGGTCCGCTCTAATCACCGCAGACATCAGACGCAGAACTACAATCGTAATTTATTACGACCAAGCCATCTGATTGTGCATTCCATGAAACTGAATCCTTAAGCGACTATGAGAGGATAGATCCATATTCTAACTTTGTAATTGAAAAAAAAAACCTGAGCTAGCGGCATAATTTGCCAGAACTAATTGTTTTCGAATGATACTGTTTGTTCATTCGTGGCGCCCATGATTTTCTTTTAACTATAAAGTCACAGTATTATGATACCTTTGTCTAAGATCGTAATAACTTGTAATTTTCATTGTTTCCAAATGTCATTATTTTAATTCTGAGATGGATTTAAAAATAAATATACAATTGTTTGCTTGCTCATGACGGCTAATTGTACCTCTGAGTGTTGCTTTTATGATTTTGCCAATCTGTGTTAATGTTAGCGGTAAATTCGCTCAGACTTGTAATCGCCAGTGATAAGAAAATAGACGTCATATTGGACAATTTTAATAAATTCCAACTAACATCGAGATTCTTGCAAATTTAAGAAATTTTCACTCCTTCATAAAAATTAAGATTAAAAATCCCCTTTTTTTAAATCAAAAGGTATGAAAGATAATTGTAATGTGGCTTGCCCACTAAGGCCACCACTACAATGTCAATTAATTTGGTAGCAGTTGCTTAGCTAATAAATTGTTTACATAACCACGAATTTCTTCTAATGGTATCTCCGGTCGCTGTTTCGCGAGCGAAGGCTGACACGTGACACGGTTCTCCAGCCAATAGCTATAGAGGTGAGTGAATGAGTGAGCTTACAAAATTATATAGTAGGCGTTAAGCGGTGGTACGACGTGCTTTGGGTGGTTTGACCCTATAACCTATCACACTCGCCAGCCTTCAGTTTGTTAAATTTTTATAATTGCTTCAGTGTCTGAAACATACCCACGAGATAATCGGAAGGTATTATTTTTATATCAGTAAAGAAAATACACCGTTCGGATCACAAAAGTTAAATTTAATACTTCTTTCAATCAACCACGACATTACACATTTCCTTTTTACATTATTCCGCTAAATTATTATTACTTGCACATTTGCCTTGTTCGCTCGGCGAACGACCTTTACCGCGCCAACGCAGCTTCTGACAAAAGTTATCCTAAATACATTCTTACAGACTAAACTAATCCTGTCCCTATCGCTACAACACACTATTATCTGTGTAAACCTGCAAAAATACATGTGATTGCAAACATTTACACAATAGAAATTAAAACAACTATAATAACACACTAATAATGAAAAAAAAACTAAACTACCAACAAAAAGAAGCATGGGGGTGGTAACAAATGTCAGATGGGGCAGGCAACAGTTAGCACATTGCTTCGCCAGGTGACATCTGACTTTTAATTAATTGGTCCTCCAAAGTCTAGCCAGGTTGAAGAGTCATTGTAATTTTCTTCCAAAGAAGTTCGTACTAGCATGCTGACCGGAACCATTGAGGTAGGAAAAGAGAGGAGGCAAGCTGTCGCTAAAACTGCGAAGCCGCCTGTAAACTCTGGAGCCGACTGCGCAAGCGCGGCGGCCATATTCGTAGGTTCAAAACATTGGTCTGTTTTCATTACCTACCTTGCTGTGATTATTTCATGTTCTGATATTTCAAATGCCATCTTGTATTGCCTATGCTTGCACAAACAGAACAAGTAAGAAACAACGTGGAATAACATTCCATAGGTAAGTCACGTTGTAATTAATGTTCATGAAGTGTTTTTAATGTGGTGACTACAAGAGTAGGGCCTGTCATTATAGATTTGCAATGCCGGTTAAAAAAGTTTATTCACAGCTCTCAATAGAACGACGATGTTATCAAATATTTGTTGATTCAGAGAAGCATTGATTCTAACAATTTTTCACGTAACAGGTTAGCCTTATTGTAAACGAACGTTCAGTCTATGTTAAGTGGATCAAGTTTACATCACGATTCAGCGAATACATGCTTTAATCCAGTTGTAATTTATATTGTAAGTGTATGATGAAATTAATTGTGATAATTTGTGATATTCAATCTAGGATTCATAATGAAATCAATTTCGTTGTTATACGAAATATAATTCGCGATACATTCCATATGTTAGGACCGAGCGTGGTGGTGTAACAGATAGCATTCTGGCCTCGCATTCGGGAGGACGGCGGTTCGAATCCCCGTCCGGGCATCCAGATTTGGGTATTCCATGGTTTCCCAAATCGCTCCAGGCAAATGCCGGGATGCTTGCTTATAAAGGCCATGGCCGAATTCCTTCCCATTCCTTACCCCCATCCTTTCCCGTCTGTAAAGACCTCGCTGTTGAGAGACGTAAAGTAGTTGAAAAAAAAAAAACATATGTTAGGTTGCATTTGCATCGTTTGACTTTTTAGCGGCAATATTGTATTAAATTGTGACTAGCTTGAAATACAGCCTGTTGTAGCGTATTCTTTTTATAGCATAAGGAACAAATTATTTGTTATTAATCACTAGTAATTTCTTGAACACCGTGTTAATGTAAACTTCTCCCATTTAAGCTTAAGTCTTTTGATGTATGGCAGCAAGGTGTTGCACTGGGCAGTTATATCATTACCGTGGCGCCAGAATCTGATTAATTCTTATGTAACTTAACGAAGCAAATTGAAAGTAAAGAACCAAATGTTTTGATATCATGCTTAGTTCTCTTTTCTTTTGGTCCATGCCGCATTTCGACTTAACTACCTAACTTCTGAGACAGTATATCTCTAGACCTAAGCGAAATATCAAAAAAAAAAAATGTTTTTTTCATTTTAGATTTATCTCATCCAGTTCCATAAGAATTCATCATCAGATTGTGGTGCCACGGTAATGATGGAATCCCCTTGCACTGATACTGCTGGCGAATTTAAACAGATCTATCCACTACCAGTGCAATATCTTCTGAATAAGCTTTGAGTTTCTTTGAAGGTCTCAGTTGTTTTAAAGTCCTAACCATTCACATAGGCCATTTTTTAAATTTCATGTAGGACTTGCTTCTGCTTGTAAATAGGTCTAGACCTATTTTTCTTGATTTTTTAATCTTTCCCATTCAAACATTTTGAAATGGAATGAGGTAATATAATCAATTTTAACATCTGTCTAATCTATTTGAAATAGCAATATGACCCTCGGTTTATTTTCGCGATTGTAGGAGGAAAAGAAGTTCTGTTTCGGTCTACAAAATTCCTAGCAGCTTTTTTTTTTAAAAAAAATCTAATGTTTTTAGATAATATCAATTAGATGTGTGATCATAAGTTTTCCCGGTGGAACTGTTGCTGGAAAATTTCTCGGGCGTGCAGCCGGGTCAATTGATCGCAGATGTACGAATTTTCGATGGCGTACAAACTGATGGTCACTGCGTTGCAACGCACTACCCCCACCACCGCTATCGGAGCGCAGTGGCGGGAGTGGGGGGGGGGGCGGAATCGGAGGGTATAAATATCGACGCCCCCGGAGCAGACCAGCAGTCGCGTCCCGGACTGCGCTCTTCACGCCGACCAGTGGAAGCTACCTGAAGATGATGTCCTGTTACGCCATCGAAAATTCGTACATCTGCGATCAATTGACCCGGCTGCACGCCCGAGAAATCTTCCAGCAATATCAATTAGGGTATTTATAAAGGTGACCCCATAAGACTTAAAAACGATGAAATTCTTCCGTTCTATATACATTCCGTGTGTTTCTTGGCCCTACTAATATGGCGAACTCCCCTCTCCTCTCGGCTTCACTTCGTTGTATGGAGAAGGTTCCTTACGTGGACTACTCTCTTTCCTTTGCTTCATAAACACGTAACACGTTGGCCTTACCGGTACTGGGAGTCGTGGGTGAGAGGTAACGCTCTGGCCTCTCATTCGGGAGGACGCGGTTTCGAATCCCCGTCCGGCCACATTTAGGTTTTCCATGGTTTCCCCAAATCACTCAAGGCAAATGCCGGTATGGTTTCTTCAAGAAGCTTTGGCTGAATTACTTCCCGTTCCTTCACCTCAGTCCCTTCCTGCCTCTAATGACGTCGGCTTGGAAGAGGCGTAAAGCCAGAAGAAGCAAAGAATTTCCTACCTGTAACTAAATAAGGGAGTGGCAGAGATAAGGCTCTTATGGGACTTTTTTCGTCAATGCTGTATTCTTTCATTGCCACGATCATAGCCAGCCAGCCATCATCTGTCTTGGCCTGAGCCAATGTAGGTGTTAAGTTCCAAGACCTTAATGTCCTCTGACTTATTTCTGTCTAGGGTTTTGCGAAATGACTGTCTTAGTCAAGTCATGTCTTAGTTACTGTCGTCTGTGTGTGTTTTTTTAATATCTGTAGTTTCTCGTCAGAGTTAGTTTTGGTCTGTTGTAGTTATCGTCATATGGTGTTTCTTGTCTTAGGTTTTTTATTAATTGGTGGGACGAAGCTTGAGATTTGTTATAAAATTTTTCGGATTTGTCTTTAATATAGTCTGTCATTTTT
This sequence comes from Vandiemenella viatica, assembly GCA_031002005.1. Lineage (NCBI taxonomy): Eukaryota > Metazoa > Arthropoda > Insecta > Orthoptera > Morabidae > Vandiemenella > Vandiemenella viatica. The sequence continues at coordinate 6,548 of JARYHS010014933.1, forward strand.
TGTATTCCTAAGTCATGATGTATTTGTGCGTTTGTCATGTACCGGGGGGCGTCTGTTATGAGTCTTAGATATCTATTCTGGATTGTCTGAATTTTTTTGAGTTGCCAGTCTGTTGCCAGTCTGTTGCCATGCTGTATACTTCCGAACCATAGAGTAGCGCTGGCTGGATTACTGACTTATAAATTTGCATTTTGTCTTTCTTTGGAAGCCGTTTCCTTTGAGGAGGCGGTAGAGTTCGGTGAGTCTAGCTGTGGCGGTATTGCATAAGTTTTGGATGTGTTTGCTCCAAGTCAGTTTTTTGTCCATTTCAATTCCTAAATAAGTGACTGCGTCTCGCAACGGGAGGTCTTTGCCGTCGATTGACATATGTTTGTCGGGAAGAGATCTATTTGTGGTGAACATGATCGCTTGGGATTTGTCAGCATTGATTTTAATTTTCCATTTGTTGCACCAGCGTGTTATAAGCTCTAGGTGTCGTGTGAGCTTCCGTGCGATGAATTTTTGGCTGCGGCAGGATCGGTAGACCATCGTGTCATCGGCATAAAGGACTAATTCTCCGCCTGGTTGGTGGGGAATGTCATTAGTGTAGATTGTGTATAATATTGGAGCTATGACCGAACCTTGGGGTACGCCTGCTTCAATTGATTTGAACTGGCTTGTAGTTCCTTCCACCACGATATAGAACTTCCTGCCCGGAGGTAACTGTTGATCATTTTTAGTACATGACCAGGACAGCCATATGCATGTAGTTTAAATATGAGCCCGTCATGCCAAACCCTGTCAAAAGCTTTTTCAATATCTAGCATCACAGCGCCTGTATGGTGCCTGATGGAGCGCGCCCTGCATATCTTTTCAACCAGCCGGACAGCTTGGTGGGTGGTACTGTGCTGCGCACGGAAGCCAAACTGTTCAGGAATGATGGTACTATTGTCTTTAAGAAATTTTTGGAGAGAAGTGTTTATGAGGATCTCAAGGATTTTACCAAGGATGTTTAGTAATGATATAGGTCGGTGGTTCTGAGGAAAGAGTTGGTTTTTGTTGGGCTTAGGAAGAGTGATGATTTAAGCTATTTTCCAGGTGGCTGGGAAGTATGAAAGCTTGAGGCAGGAGTTGTATATATGGGTAAGCAGGTCTATAGCGGATTGTGGTAGGTTTTTAAGATGAGTGGCTCTGATGCCATCAGGACCGGGAGATTTTTTGTTACCAAGTGCCCGAATGATTGAGGTCACTGTGGACGGCTCCACAGGACGGAAAGAGTTGCGTGATCTTTGCCTCAGAATGCGAGGTACTTCTCTAATCACTCTTTCCTCGTGGATTTCGCTATCCTCGTCATCGATGACATGTTCTTCGAACTAAAGTTCCAAAGTGTCGGCCATGGCCTCCACCTTCTCCCGCGCTGTGTATACAATGCCATTTGGCCCGTGTAGAGGCTTTGACGGCTGGGGCTGTTCTTTTCGTGAACACAATTTTATATTTATTTATTATTTTTCAACCGAGGGTAATTCTACAATACAAACAAAACTCGCAGTCACTTTTAGAAGCAACTATATACAAATATATCATAGTTTATTATTGTCCACCAAGATGGGATGAGGCCGTTTTCGGCCTCCTACCTATCATTCGGGAGGACGAGGGTCAAACCTCGTTCGGCCATCCTGGTTGAGGTTTTCCGTGGTTTCCCTCAACCATTCTAGGCGAATGCTGGGATGGTTCCCTACAAGGCCACGGCCGTCCTTCCATCTCCCTTCCCTCCCCGTAGGGTGAAAACATGCCGAGCAGCTCGCGCTGTAGGTCGCGGTAGATGCTTGCCGCGCAGCTCGCCGTGAAGGTCGCGGTAGATGCTTGCGGCGCAGCTCGCTGCCGCAGCTGCTAGCGTTCACAGTGCTTTACAAACCTTCGTAGGTGCCACACATCGCACATTGTTTGGATTTTGTGTTTATCCCGAGTATTAGTTAAGTCTGTGTACGCTGCAATGATTCGTGCAAGTGAAAATGATAGTGATGATGATGGCCTGTCAGTAGCAACAAAGTGGTGGCTACTTTCTACGGCTAGCAACAGACAGTTCAGTTCACACCCAATAAATGAACAGAGACAAACGCTAGGTGAATATCACCATTTGTATCAAGAACTGAAAAATCACCCAGATAGATTCCACGCATACCTGCGAATGACACCAGAAACTTTTCAGTACATTTACTCCAAGATCGTGGACGAACTAGAAAAGTCAATTGTCTATAACAATTACCACACCAACCCAATACACGCTGAGGAAAAACTCGTCGTGACCATAAGGTAATGATAATTATCGTAAATAGTTATTGAAAGTAACGTACCGTTTAGATAGGATTGCAATCCATTCTCTATTTTACTTTCGTAAGTTATTACGGCCACCTGAAATACAGTAGGTTAAAATATTTTTTTTAGTCAATACACATTCTCACCTCACTGGTTGACTCTTTACCTATAAAAATAGTGTTAGAACGAAACATTGGGATTTGTTTGTTACTCTGGCGCATTCGATTGAATGGGTCGAGTGCAGTGAACGATGCCATCAGCTGTCTTGGGGTTAGAAGGTCAAATTCGGCTGCAAACTTACTTTTTGTTTAAACAGACTTTTGTTTCGCGGGGTGTGCCACTTGCCCACTGAGTTTATTTGTGTGTTGTGTACATAACAAAATTATCACCCATTCAATATAAACATTTTGTGTGTTACTGAAGTTTTAAACCAGCATAAACTGTAAATTGCTAAGGACCGTTTATATGAAGTTTTACTGTTTTGCCAAATTATTAATAATTGCATTACAAATTCAATAAAAGTAAGATTTTTTAAAAATTTATTTAAAACAATTTCCTCACTTTTGTCTGTATCTGACACTTCTGTATTTACTGAGAGAATTTTTCTTCTCGTGGATGCAAAATGCAGAGATTAATGAAAACATTTTCGATTAACTTAATAAAGTATGAGCTTATCATATATTTTAATCTAAATATAGGCTGTACAGACTCTGTGAAAATGTTTAGTAAAAATAAGTATTTGTTGAATGTGTCAAAAAGATTGAAAAATATGTGTTCAAATACAAACGGCGTACTCTATTTTTGCCATCCCAAAACTCAAATGTACGCTTATTATTACAAAAAAGGTGGCAACCCTACGGTTAATAGAGCATTTTCAAGTCATATTTAGAATCATTTTATTTTTTTAAAAAATAATTAATACACTAACTAAATGGTTACATTTTTTAAATTTATGATTGTTGTCGGGATGAACTGTCAGTCTGATGTTGGCCATATGTATGGAGATGATCCAGTATCTTCAATTTGACTCTGTTGATTCTGCAGAGTTGAATATGTATTTCCTTCTGTCGTTACTTGATTAGTATCCGAACCAGTAGTTGCAGGATAAGCCATGTCAAACAATAGTTGTTGAACTTTCAACTGGAATAATAATTTATCTCTTGGTTTCAACTGTTTGACATGAGGAAGCAAAGAGTTGAAAAACCCGATATCTTCATCGTTGAGGTTCGTAGCTGATTCTTTATTTTTTCTCCAATTGAACCTTTCTTTTTCTAAGTTAAGCAGTTGTTGCCCAAGTGCTGCTTGTGGTGTTAAACGTCTCCTGTAACCGGTTCTTGTAGTCATTTCTTTAGAAGTCATAGACATATCTTGCTGAGATGATGAAGAAGATGCCTCTACACCATGATCAGTATAGTTTGAAGCACATTCAGAGCTAACAAAATTTTCAGCAGAAGCCTCTTCTAGAGGACTTGAGATGGGTTCAGCAAAGGAACCAGAATTCTCCGTGGAATCTGAATCATAAGTCAATGTGACATTGACGTTTGTATCGATGGACACATTACTCTGTGACTCTCGAGGTAAAAACTGGTCTTTCAAAAAAAGCAACAGGGTGAAATATGGCCAGTCACTATGGAACTCGTCGGGTGCACCATCTCCTGATCTGACACATTTTTTGAATTGTTTCCCAAATTCCTGTCTCAAATTTTTCCACTTTTGCTTAACTATTTTATCTGTAACAAAAGAAAAATTATATAGTATTGATTGTAATTGCTTTTGCTGTTGGAGAGATGCTCTGATTATTATTACTGAAATATGATAATAGTCTGAACTACATCTAGATAGCGGGGATTGTTGTAGTATTGTTATGACTTGTTTATTTATATGTACAGTACTTCTGTCATTTCACGAAAAATCGCTTTTACTTTCAGATACCTGGCAACGGGAAGCAGTTTCAAAACCCTAGCTTTTTCTTTTCGTATGGGAGCTACAACTGTAGGAAAAGTTATTAAAGATGTTTGTGCGGTACTGTGGAACACATTCCAGCCTATTCATATGCCGCACCCTTCAGCTTCGTACTTCAAACAAATTGCTGAACAATTCGTGAAGACTTGGGATTTCCCTAACTGCATCGGCGCTGTGGACGGAAAACATGTAAAAATAAAATGTCCCCCACACTCTGGATCTATGTTTTTTAACTACAGACACTTTTTTTCTATTGTATTACAAGGTGTAGCTGATGATCATTATAAATTTACGTGTATTGATGTCGGAGGCTATGGGAAACAAAGTGATGGTGGAACATTCCAGGCTTCTTCACTTGGTCTGTTATTAGAGGATAACAAACTTGATATTCCTTGTCCTACATACTTGCCAAATACTACTGTAAAAGTTCCACATGTTTTTATTGCAGATGAAGCTTACCCACTAAAAGAAAATATTATGAGACCATTTCCCAAACAGTCTCTAGGTGAGCCTCAAGAATTATTCAATAAAAGGTTATCACGTGCCAGGAAGACGATTGAATGTGCTTTTGGCATACTATTTGCGAAATGGAGGATTTTTAGTGGCACTATTGAAACTCATCCTAATACTGTTGACATATTAATACAAGCTGCTTGCATTTTGCACAATATAATAATTGATAAAGAGGGATACTGTACAGATTTTTCAGAACTTCCTTATATTCCAACAAAATGCAATTTGAGACCTGCACGTTCACATAACCCATCTTCCAAAAGAGCAAAAGAAATTCGTAATAAGTTTATGGAGTATTTTGTGAATAGTCAATCAAATCATTAACAGTATATAATTATTTCAGATACCATACGGCAAACAACTTGTTGTAATTAATCTGTTTTTGTCTAATTGCTTGTAACATTAATCTGATTTTTTGTTGTTGTAATTGTTCAATTTACAGAAAGCTGTACCTATTATTTCATGAAATAAATTATATGATACATAAGATAGCATTGTTAATGGCAGTAGATTGTTAAATTTATTTAAATCTGCAGTCGTGAAAAATGAAATCAATCAATATTTGGAATTAGGTAAAATTAATAAGGATAATTAAGACAAAAAATATAAAGTTATTGGAAAGAAATATCTTTTCATTTATGGAAAAATAAACTGCCGATTGCAGTTCATAAATTAGTAGTTTTTATTTACGTACCTGTCAATCCAAGTTCAGCGGCTATTTTCTTCCACTCTTTTTCCAAAATGAATCTGTTGCAGTGATTCTTATGGCGTTTATCCCATAAAGCAGGACGTGCAAACACTGCATTTATTAATTGTTCTTTCATTACGATAAACAAAACTGCACGAAATGAAAGCCGAACTGCGCGTATTCAAGGGTAGAAGCTGGATCGCGTGGCCTTGACATAGCTCAGCCAATCAGCGCCAAGCAGACCTCCAGCGGCGCGCTAGGCCGCGGGGAGAAAACAAAATAGTTTGTTCTGGCATCGACCTGCAGCTGAATGGCGAGCAGCGACGGCGAGCGCGACCGCCTCGGCGTGCGCTGACTCATTACTAACAATGCTTTTGATTCACGTGGATGAAACATCTACCGCCACCGCGGCCGCGACCTTCAGCGCGAGCTGCTCGGCATGTTTTCACCCGTAGAGCAGATTGGCTGAAAAGAGTCTTCGCGACTCTCCAGCAGCCCGCCTCCCAGCCTTCAGCTGGGAGGAATGAAATAGTATAAAAAAATATATTATTGTCTTAAACTGTAATGTTTATATTCAACATTCACATGGTGCTAGTAATTCCTGTTACTCTGATACCCAGGGATGGGCATTTCAAAAAATATATCGATAAATATCGAAACGATGTTTACAAACACTATCGACATACATCAGGAAAAAAATTTCTATTTTTTTTTTTTTTTTTTTTTTTTGCTAAAGGGAGTAATTATGTAAAAAAAATCATAAAATACATCAAAATATTTAAGGAAATTCTAAAAATTAAAGTCACAGCTAGAAATTATCCAAACTTTTATTAATTTATTATGTTTTTCAATCAATCAAACCAGCAACAGGTTCATTGTTTCCTTTTTAAAAAAAAAAGAAGTTCCACACAAGAGACATGGCTCTTTGTTAAAAACAAATGAAAGAAAGTAAGAAAGCAACACAACTTCTTTGCCTTACTTACACACAGAGGTACTAAAAACACCAGATCAAAGAAGTTGGATTATTATACAAGAAACACATAAAGAGGTCAAAGCTCTTTATTCGTGGTTGGCTGTCTTTGAGGATAAAATAATTGTTACAACTTTCTTTATTCTCGGCGGAAAATGTTATTATTCGCAGATCAAACACTAAAGATACTGCAAATTTAAGATTTTCATGACTATTTATTTACTAGCTATCTGAATGGGATCTTTGACTTATTACCGACACAATACGTTTGAAACAGTTGTTTCAATATATTCCGTATCACACCTCACGTTGACTTCATACTGGAATTTGGGCATTCCTTGAAATACTAAAGTATTTTTTAATTAATAGAACATGTTCTTTCAATTTCTCGTCCTGTTCGCGGATTATTATCGAATGTAATAATAAAAAAAAAGTTATTTTACGCTTCGAAAAAGATCATTTCTCCACTTTCAATAAAAATAGAAACGCTTGACCGTTTACATCTTGGTGCAGTCATTTCTTTTTATATCAAAGAATCAACAAATCAAGAGAAAACGAATTCTATGGCTTCAACTAGCTGTTAGCCCTCTCTGTTTTCTGAGGTACCGTGATGGTAACCGGCGCTGCACGGTGTTAGCTAGTTCGATTCCTGGCGGTGGAAGAAATTTTCATCATCAGGGCTTGACCAGTAATGTGCAATTTCTAATCACCAAACCTCTCTGCAGTGCGTATGGTGCGAGGGCATACGATGTTGTTGATGGTGATTCATCCGTCGGATTGGAATGTTAAGCTTGGCGCCCCCTTCAGAATGTTTCGCAAAAGTGGGCCTGAACATGCCGACACCGACTTCCACCCTCTCCCTTCTTTCATCTCTCATCCACAACACTTTATACTGAACCACACAGTGTCACTGTAATACACACTTAGGAACATTGTCACACTGAGGAAGGAAACGGGGAGTTTTTTTTAAACTGCTTAACGTCTCTTAACAGCGAGGTCTTTATAGAAGGGAAAGGATGGGAGGCAAGGAATGGGAAGGAATTCGGCCATGGCCTTTTGAAGGAAGCATCCCGGCATTTGCCTGGAGTGATATGGGAAACCATGGAAAACCCAAATCTGGATGCCCGGACAGGAATTCGACGTGCCCTCCTCCCAAATGCGTGGCCAGAACGCTAACCGTTACACCACCAATCTCGGTGAAACGGGAAACCACCCCAGTTCATCTTCCTATTACTTTCCTTGGAGGGATATACATCACCCTTGGTAATCGCCTACGACCGGACACGGGAGAGGCGTTCGAAGAGGATGTTACTATCAGTAAAAACTATTGGTGTCACAGTAATGGAAAAACTAAAAACCGCTCTCACTATATAAATCGGAGACAGCAATCACAAGAAAGTATTCTTTAGTGGGCCTGTAATTCACGAGAAAGTTATGTCTTTATGCATATTTTAACGAGTATTACAAAGAACATTAGGATAGAGGATTTAAATCAATCCAGAACATCAAAATTTTTCTGTATACTTGGAACGTATTCCGTATAATACTATGTAAACTACCATTCCGTATTGAAGATTTCCGTATTCAAGATTTTCGTATTTGCGGCATATTTACGCAACGTATTCCTTGCGATTAAGGAGTTTTGACTGCAGACTAGATTGTAGACATTTAAATGAATTAACGGTCATTCATAATGACTTGTGGTTCATCAACCCATTAATTGTTATTCGTAAATAAAAAAAAAAACAGTTGAAAAGAAATATTCCAACTACAAAGATAAAATAGCCGCTTACATGGTAACATCAAAATGACGTTAATGTAAAGTTGTTACAGTTTAACAGCTTTTTTTAACCTCTCATTCGCTGATGAAGCTGTTATATTTCGACGAATTAACTTTTTAAAACACTTTCAGAAGATTGGATACGTACGTATATTTATCCCATATACATGTAACGATTAAATTGGATACTGAATTGCGTTCGTAGAAAAAATATCGAATTGGCGCTTAAAATCGTTACACCAAATACTATATCGAAAATAAAAATATCGGCGATAAATATCGATTATATTTATAAAAAATATCGATACATCGATATATTTTGCCCATTCCTACTGATACCTATATGATGCAGTGATTTCTCGGGATAGCCCTGGGCAATACAAACCTCCATTTAAACAAATATATAAGATTATTAATTTTATCCGTTATTTACTATTTGTACGGCTCTATTCGACTATCTATATTGGCAGGCCGGTCAGTCATACCAGTACCACATTATTTATCGACTTGAAATATCGTAACAACAACCTGAAATATTTCTATAAATACACAAAAAAGAAAAGAAAGCAGGAAAGTAACTCTGTTGTATCACACCATATCAGAAGCACTAATGCAAAAACATGGTTTAACTATCATTGTAATCTCAGATACGGTGACAATTTCACCATCGAAATTTCAGATTCATATCAGTTTTTTTCATTAAACCAACGAGAAAAACTCAGAGGGTAAAGCACTAGCTTAACTTAGTTAGCTTACACGTAAACTTCAATTCCTACTGACTCTACCATAGAGGAATATGCACTCTAGGGCAAGTTTGCCTTGTTTCAAATCAAACTGTCGAGTCTTTGCCATCTCTTTTTTGATTGCATGGAATTTCATGTATTCTTTTTCTGGGGTATCTGATATCTGTGTTGGTAGCCATTTGTTTTACATAATTTAAATCTGTTGGGAAAAAAAAAATCCTGTCTTGATGACCTGCGGAAAGACTTTTGAGGTTGCAAATGTCGGTGGTTAATGTAAAAGTTTGAAAGAAAGAAGCTTTATGCAAGTATAAGAGCGTAAATTTTCCTTGAACATTATTACCGCCGAGTTTTCATACTTCAGAGTTGGCTGCCGTGGCGCAAAGTGGCGGCGGCGTCGTTCCGGCCCATCTGAAGCAATTTGGAGTGCGCCGACTAGGCACCCTCCGCGCATGCGTGAAATTGGATCCGCCGTCTGCAGATTCGGTAGCCGTAGCGTGGGCAAACAGCAGTTTCAGGTAGCCAAACATCGACCTGATAAAGGAGGCTGACGAGAAGACTGGTGCTTCTCTTAACAAGGTGGCCATAACGGCCAACTTTGCAGAACAAATATTATTGTTTCGTTGAATGATGGTAATATCTCAACACTCCTTTCTCTGTTTGATTAACAAGCACGTATGAACCTGGTTATTCGTGGGTGTCCACAGCATTTTGAGTACATTATTTTATCCTATTAATTTTTTATAGATGGAATTTATAGTTTGATTTTAACTGACAAATGTCTGTACAGATTTAATAAGTAATTAAAGCAGTAAAAACACTTGTAAATGGAATAAAGATATGACTCTACCTTTATTTCGACGAGACATGCTATACAGCTGCAGAATTCCAAGTTTCCAATCAGTGCTGCCAACTTATGACGCTTGGCAGAAGATCGAACAAATGAGTTGTGAGAAGCACGGTGTGTGTTGTAGATGATACCACAGGACAGAAAAAAATCAGCCGCGCACACGTCCAAGAAATAAATAATATCTGGGGGTATCATATATGATACCTCGGGACTGAAGAGGTTATTACAATAACTATAACTAGATGACTAGTGAGAAAGATTCGCCAATGTAGTGATTAGTAACGTTTGAGGTTTGTATAAGATGAGAGAAGAACCGCTTTATTTGTAGCAATTGTTTATTTTTTTAGTGTAACAGGTACCGTACGTAACAAAATACTTCAAACATATTACGAAGCAATTAGGAACAATTTTTGAATGCGTAAGTCATTTATTTGAGAAACTGTCACTGACCGTAACAAATTACAACTAATCTAAACAAAATAGACACAGAATATCCATATCTCTCTGATATATGTTACTGTGATCGTAGCCCGTGAGAACATTTCACAAATAAAATATTTACGCAGACATTGTGTAGAAAAACGGAAATGTTTCTGTAAGAGAAAAAATATCCGATAAGCTAGTTACAGTACAGAAAAAAAACCGCACAGTTTATTAGAACCTCTGTGATATGTGCAGCTGCTATTTATCGACTTAGTTCTGAAGTTTCTCATACGCGCGATTTTCGTAGTTATTTCTTTTGTCCTTCAAGGGTCAAATTCCGAAAAGTTTTGTACTTAATCTATTATGCTGCCTAGGTAGAGACATTTCTCTTTAAAATGGTACTTCATTTACCGATTTCGGTAAATTTTGAAGAAAGATAAATGGCTCGTAACGAAAAAAAAAAAAAAAGAAGTTATCAAAATAAAGATACTTTTGCTCTGTAAGGACCATTAAACTAAAAAATAACACTTAATTTCTGGAGTTCAACTAGATGACAAGGAAAATAATTGGCTCCTGACACAAAAATACTTAATGGAATTAAGGATGCGTTTTCCATTTAAGGGTTAAATTCCTAAACATTGCCTTCTTAAAATATGATGTGACTACAGAGGAGATATTAATCTTTAGAATGATACCACATTTATCTATTTCGGTTAGATATTAATGGAGGTAAATGGCTCGTGACCCAAAAATGGGTTGTAGAACAACTGATACTTTTTCCTTTTAAGGGTTAAATTCCAAAAACATTATTTCTTAATATATGTTGTCACCAAACCGGGGAAATTACTCTTCATAATCCTATTTCATTTATTGATTTCGGTTATGTATGGTTCGAGACACAAAAAATGACTTTTAGAAATATTGACATTTTTGCCATTTAAAGGTCGAAATTGGAAAAAATAGTTTCTTAAAATATGTCGTCACAAAAGCGTATACCTTATGCTTTAAAATGATAGCTCATTTATCGATTTCGGTTTGGTATAACAGGAGATAATGGCTTGTGTTAAAAAACACCGTATAGAAATAATGTACATGATATCAATTACTGACATCCAAAGGCTCAAAAATGTTATTCGATGTTTTGTTCGTATGATTGAGGTCAAGACGGGAGCTTTCTTTAGAAGAATGTTGATTTATAAAGTATTTAATGTATCGCAATGGAACGAAGCATATAATAAAAATGTTTTCAGTGACATAAATCACTTAAATAAAATGTTATTCGGCCTAATAGCCATTCAGCGAATAATTTTATTTTTCTTATTCCTCCATTATGAATGTAAAATCTTCTGGTATTATTCACGAGCACAAGTGAAAGGAAAATACAGGATAGACAAAACACTTAATTAAAATCACCCATACCGGGCGTGGTGAGTGAACGGTTAGCGTTCTGGCCCCGCATTCGGGAGGAGGCGGGTTCGAATTCCCGTCCGGGCATCCAGATTTGGGTTTTCCATGGTTTCCCTAAATCATTCCAGGCGAACGCCGGGATGCTTCCTTCAAAAAAGGCCATGACCGAATTCCTTCCGTTTCTTGTCCCCAGTCCCATCCCGCCTCTAATGACGCAAGCCGTCGACGAGGCATAAAGCAATAAGTTAAAAAAAAAAAAATCATGCCACAGGCCGAACTCAAACACTTTATCGTAGCGTTGAAATTCTAATTAACTAAAAATAATGGTCCCGTCCGTCCTGGTTGTGGTGGTAGTTGGGGCTTTAGTATGTCAAACTTGAAATTTTCTTCTTTTTATGAATGATTAACCCGTGTCGGAGATGTTTACCTCTCTATGGGAACGTACTTTCCCATTGACATCCCCGTGTGACAGGGTTCATAAGAGTTGTTTGGATGAATGCGTTTGTGTGTGTGCTCCGTGCAAAATGCTGTTTGTGTTGCAGATGAGAGAAGAGAGAAGAAAGTGAAACAGGACGCCAGCCCATCCGCGCTTACTCTTCATAAAGACATGTTACAGGCATAGAAATTCCAGCGTCTGTGTGTTACTGAATGTGTCTCACAAAGGGAGCCGACCAATTGTTAAATTCAAATTAGATTAATACTGTGTGTTATAAAAGCTCATGATCAGAGGTTGTAAGCTAACTGTCTCTATGACGGCTAGCTGTTGAATACTGATTTTAAATTATTCAGTACCTAATAGGTCACATACATGCGCATTAATTAAATAAAAGGTTCTTTTGCCGCGGTCGCCATTGTTTCATTTATCGCCGGGTTAATGAAATGAAAATAGTTCCACAGTTTACGAGCAACTTCTAAACACAAAACTTTATTCTAGTCATTAAATTCAGCTACTACAACCCGACGGAAAATACCACCACAAATTATTAACTAATATAAGGAATCGAACTTCTCCGAAGATCACAAGTTCGTGGAATAAAAGAGTTTCAAATACCAACAAAATCCTCCCCACTCATTAACGTTCTTTTAACACCATGTAGTCACATAAAAAAAATTCTATTTCAAATCATAAGTTCCCCTTGTTACACGTCTACATAATACAGTTTTCCAAGTCCGCCACACTTTCAACTGTTAGTCCGAAAATGTTACTCCGTGCGACCTTCTCTGACGGAGGTCAAAAGACAGACTCCTCGCCACTCAAAGATGATATATTATTAACAGATGGCGTCTGCTATAGATATTACATGGGGCAGACGCTTGTTATGTTACAAGGTGTAATACGGAAAAGCACTAACATACGCTTTTCCGCCGCTACCAAGAAAATCGGCATTGAAACGCGTTCAATTACTATCTCCGTTACGATGTTTTAAAGGGGCGCGTAGCACAGCGGGCAAGCTCTCTACCTCAGAAGGCCGTTTCCGCTGCATCGTATCTCGCTGCTGGCAACTTTTATTTATTTATTCAAAGGTGTATACAGATAATTCCCGGAAATCAGTTTCAACAAGTATGAATAGAATAAGTTTTTTAACCCCTTGCCGTGCCAATTAGCTCGACGAAATCCGTGCCCAAATGGTTGGGGAAGCGAGCTAAACGGGCAGCGTGATGCGCGAGACAATCGCAATTAGAAGCCGACGTGCGGATACCTGTTATATAGCAATAAGCTTACTTGTTCCACGCGATACTGCTCTCGTTGACGTCAACACTAATTTAAACCTTATTTCTTTTTAATACACACTTTTATGCAATATTTCAATCAATACTTCAAAATATTAGCACTATAAATCCTGCATAATAGTCAAGAAATAAGTTTCAAAATTAATTAATACACGAACAATGCTTTAATAGAAAGTATCTTCCTGGGCGTCTTCAGGTATGACTTCTTCAGAAGGAACGTTTTAAAGCGACGCCTAAAAGTAAATATTGTCAACAAAAAATTTAATTGTAAGAATAAATGTTCCCCATGCACTAATATCTAATAGGAAAATACTAACAGCTCTAAAAGTTAGTAGCCCGGCATGCTGTGGTACTTTTGAAAACATTGTGGTTTACGTTTGGGCACTTAGTTCCACGAAGCCCACTCGTGATGATTACGTTCAGCCCGCATTTGTTTCCACGAGTCTGGCTCGTGATATTCATGTTTGGTCCAAAATTGCTGTCGCGAGTGAGACTCGTCAAAGTACGGCAAGGGGTTAAATACAGTTTGTCGTGAAAAACTGATGCATTGGAACTTGATTATGTTGTTCGAAAACAAAGCTATATTTCAAAAATATAAATATTTGCTGCGGCGCGTATGAAATATAAATATATTTACCGGACCGTTACAGATGATAACAGATGTTCATTCCCGCACCAGGGAACGGGAGGGTCGAAACGAGACGCCGTAAGTTTTTTCACAACATAAAACCATTTAAAAAATTTATTCTATGCATGATTCTAGAAACTGATTTCCTGGAATTTTCTGTATACATATTTGTATAAATAAGAAAATTTACTCGCAGCGGGATTCGATCTGACATCCATTAGCTTAAGCGGCAGAGAACTTGCTCGCTGTACTACGCGCTCCTTAGAAATGACCTAACATAGGAAGTATTTAAACGCAACGTAATATTTCAATGTTGATTTTTCTCGACAACCGTTTAGCGTTTAGCGTTTTGCCACATTAGACCACTGGCGACGAGCTTTTATTACACACAGTATGAATGAAATCTGAATTTTGCAACTGGTGGCCTCCCATTGTCAGACTGATTGGAAATCTAAAGGTTCCTGCTTCGAATCCTTGTCTTGGCGGAGATTTTCAAGGCCCTTGACCCGACCTTCAGCTCCGGCACAGCTTCCTGTCTAATGTGAAATACGCCAGAACGCTTCCGGGGTACGGATTCCACATTACGCTGTACCCGGTAGGTCTATCGGGTTAGGTTAAGGCTGCTACGACAGGGCCGGGATGTGCAGCCAATAGAAACCATGTCACCAGGTCATTACGTCCACATGGAATTATTATTATTATAGAACTAGACTTCAGCAGGCCCTTAAGATTTGTTGCAGTTTTACTGGGGTTTGACGTGTGTGTGTGTGTGTGTGTAATACAAACAAGAACGCTTATAATTTTTGACGAAGACACAAAAATGTCGTTCCTCTCTACATATAAAACTATCTTAGATTAGGAAAATCTAAAAGAAGTGTTAGCCAAACTATACTCTAAGTAACCAGCCAATAGTGACATACGCATTATTAACATTTTTTAAGCAGTGATACACTAATAAGTTGAAACGTTATGTCCAATTGCATAATAGCGTGTGGGTCCACCTTGGGAACGGAATACAGCCTCGATTTGTGAGCTCCGGAATACTTGTGCCTGAACCAGCATTATACTATTCCATCAGATCTGAAACAGATCGGCTCCTATCCTACTTGACAGACCGGGAAAGACTCCGACCTCTATGTTCTTCTATGATGTACACACTTTGACAAAAAATTTGGCCACCGCTGAAAAATTCTATCATTGTTATTTTGCACAATCTGACATCAATGTCATCCTAAGAAACAGTAACCCAATACTGGCTTCCCATTACTGTTTCCAGGGATGACATTGATGTCGGATTTTGCAAAACATGAGTGATAGAATTTTTCAGCGGTGGCCAAATTTATTGTCAAAGTGTGTACCTTGTCGTCAGTCGTGGTTTCAACGTCCTTCGACCACTTTACACAAGAGTTCACAATAGTAGCACGTGAATAGCCGACGAAACTCGCCGTTTCAGAGATACTCGTTCCCAGGCACCAAGCCCTTACTTTATAGGAATTGCGTGACTAGCGTGCAAGCATCTGCCACTGATTTTTTTTTTTAATCCATGCCACGCCGAATCTCTGCTTTATTGCGTTCCAAACGTGGACCAACACGCTAGTAAGCAGGCGGTGAAAATGTTTCGGCACATCAGTGTAAGTATGTAAAAAATACATCTCCTAGTCTGCGAGTAGTAGGTGTTATTTGAGTGAAGCACTTGAGGTAATTATCTCCCTGTTGTTACACTGTTACGAACTTCTTTCTGTGATCATTGGTGAGATCTGCATTTAAGAATTCAGTTCAGAAAATCATGAATATTCAAATTAAGGAGCAAAAAGTTAAACCAAACACCAGACACCCCATCACAGTATTTTAGTTTTAATTCCATTTTTGCATATCTGAAATAACTGCGCCTCACTGTTTTATTTTGAGACTGAAATTTCAGCAAAGTTTCCCTTTCTGTTCTGCCCCCCGTTATTCCAATACAAGAGAGCTACTTTTAGTGCCGTCTCCGCAATATTCGGCAAAACAAAGACGTTGTTTTCACTGCGGCCAGAGATAACGACTTTAACAGTTACATGAATATCAAAGCAATAAATCTGACGGCAATACGAGCAGCCGCCACGCGATGGTGGAGCCCGTTCTTTAACGTGCCTTCATAGTACCTTCCTCAATTAACAGCAACTTTAAAAACGATACAGATTGGTTCATCGACCAATCACTCAATATACGAGTTTCTACGAATAGCTTTGTTAGGCTGTCACACCGTACACCTAAATATTTCCTACGACGATTGTATAGCTGATTTTTATCATAATAAAAAAATGAGACACATTAGCTTCAGTTAAATTGGGCCCTAGTTAGAGACATTAAAATAATTATCACCTAAACGAAAAGTTGCCTATGAAAAATAACAAATTTTCAAATTCCGCCAAAAATCTGAATCGTTCTTTAAATTTTAGTGAAAATTTGACTTTATCATCGTGTGAGGGAACTATCTTTGATTCTTTATTTGACCGCTATCGTTTATTTTTCAAATTGTATTCTTTAATATAATGCAACAAAACTTTCAAGTGTGATATCGTGTGATATTCTTTAGTGACAATTGCTTATTTAATTTTTTAAATAAAAAAGTTTACTTTTGTTAAAAAAATATATATTTTTAAATGTAGGTCTGACTCCATTAGGAACCTGTTGATTAAAATCACATATCCTTTTTTTCCCTATTACTAGTTTTAAAATAGAATACTATACGTTTTTCTCTGGAAAACCTGAGTTACAGCATTCGAATTTTCTTCTTTTTGTCTTCCTAAAATCAGAGTTGTAAATTGTTTCTCCATCTTTTTCACCTACTTCTAGCTGATTTTCTTTTTTTTTTAGGAGGGGGGGGGGGGGGTGGAGAGCGGAAGCATATGCTAAGTTGTAAAGCTTATTCACTCTGTACAGTTGTTCGTTCATTTATACATTACTAGCTCGTACCCGCGACTTTGTACGCGTGGATTAAGAATTTTTTTGCCAGAATTGAATATAGAAAGTTGTTGGTAACGAAGGATTGGTCCCAAACAACACGGAGTCGGTATAATATGACAGGAAAGCTATCACTATATCATTGTACCGTCGAACCTGTCTCTTGAAGAGAATCAATTTCCAACATATTTCTGTCACCATTCAATAAGGTATCAAAATTTCGTGACTACAACTGTTAATCATACTGGAAAAAATGTTCTGTGCCCTTCATACAGATTTTCTTGTCAAATTCCATCAGTATCGATATACCCATTTAATCGTCAAAACGTAACAAAAAGAGAGAGACTTTATAATAATGCCGCATGAACGCCAGTGTACCGTCTGCCAGCATGGCGCAGCGGGTAGCGTCACGAATTGCGGTACCGAAGGTCGCCGGTTCAATCCCGCCCACTGACAAAAATTATTTAATTCTGTTTATTATTTCCAGAAGATTCTACATGTTTCCTAAGGTCACTTGTAACTTCTACACATTTCATTTGTTAACTACTCTTGTAATCTCTAGTACGTTCTATCTGTGTATAAATAGAAGAGCATTCTGCCCAAGAGGCAGTCAGTGCTGCGTGTATGTTTGAGTTCTCAATAAACCTGTTCTCAGTTTAAGTGCTGTGTTCATTGACAAGTAACCTTCGAATTCACACCTGCCCCGGTTGCAACGCGACATAGTTTGGTGGAGGCGCCGGGTACCCTGTGCAACAGCTGCATCATCGTGGCTCCGATTAGGCAACGTAAAAGTCGCCGCCTACACGGACTGGAACCGGACTACAAAGGATATACTCAGTACGTCCTTCCGAAGTCCGCGTCATTAGGAAACCCATGGCGGCA
>JARYHS010014934.1:0-14848 GCA_031002005.1 Vandiemenella viatica
AAGTATTCTATCAAGTACCTCTTTTTGGCTTATGACCTTATGTGTAGTCAACATCGAGGTCATTAAAGACATAAAAGGACTGGGAAAAGGAATGGGATGAAATATGGCCATGGGCTTTTGAAGGAACCAACCTTGCATTTGCCTGGAGTGATTTGGGGAACCACAAAAAATAAAATTTTTGATGGCTGGATGGGGATTCAAACCTGAGCCTCCAAGGCAACAGCATTACTGCTCACCCACCACACTCAGTATATATCAACTACACAACCCTCCCATCCTGTCTGCTGAAATTAGTTGCTCCAATACTATATCCTCAGAAGCAGGGACAACTTTGGAAAAATGATATCAGTTCTGAAATACAAGTTTTCAGATGGAATTACAGGTATTTGGCATCTATCCCACAATTATGTGCTGATGTCACCAAATGATGTTATAAATACAGCTTTTTAAGGAAACGTAAAAAATTCTTTGGTGTACTGTACCATCATCAGGTATTGAACCGATCATGACACTATCCAAAAAGATCTGCTGTAGACATGAAATCGGTGACTACAAATGGCGATAAGTTGTAATATCTTGAAGAAGTTTAAAAAAGATATTGTGAGCAAGAATGAATACCTATTAATTATGACTAAGTACAAAAAGTTATAAAAAACTGGATTACATACACCAAGTATCAAAATAAAAGAGCTGAGCAAAGCATTCAAATAGGATCAACTAATAATTTTTAGTACAAATTATTGCATCTGCATCAAAGCTGTGTTCAGTGGCTTACAATGATTAAACTACAGTGAGTTGATTTAGGCCTCTGTGTGGTACCTATTGCATTGTAAGAGCACTCCAGGGTATCGAATGGAGGAACACAACAAGCAGTAGTACCTTTGATGTTAAGTTTATAAGTGCAAACCTCACAATTAATTGGATTATCAGCAACTGCCAAAAAACAATTTTGCTTGTGGCTAATCTTGAGGACATTAGATGTGGGAGAAAACTGGGGACAAGGAACAGGAGGGAATTCAGTCATGGTCTTCTGAAAGTATCATCCTAGCATTCAACTAGAGTGATTTGGGAAAACCATGGAAACCATAAATCTATGTTTTATTTGATGATGTCAATTATAAATGAACAAATAGTTTATATTGAGTATTAATATTTTGGCTGTAGTAATAAATTTACCAGTTTCCTTAAAAACTACTAATATTACATGTTTATATAATAAAACATGAGTACAATAAGAAAAATCTCAAGAATTGGTAGGAATAAGAGCAAAAATATTAAATAACGTTGTATCTTCACGTAACAATAGGGTCTTTTAAAAATATGCATTAGAATGAAAGTCCAATATTAGACATTTTTCACAGTATTTATTTGATGCCACATCAAACATGAATTGTTTTGGTGCACTGCTTTGCTTAAGTTTCTGTTATGCCTAGAGTTCAGTAAGCTTAATTAACAAAATTAATTTTTAAATTTACCCTTGCTTAGTTTGGAAGCTAAACGCAATTTGTTTATGATGGCTGTTAAATTGACAACAACCAGCATTACTCAGCCAAGACACACAGCCATTGTTTGTAAAGGTAGTGCACTATATTGGTATGGGGACACCTATATATTGATCAGACCAATTCTGAAATGTCCCACAGGTTTTCAAATGGAACTATTATATTCGAGTGACAACTCAGAATAATTATTAACATAAATCAAATGCCACAGAAAATTGTTAAAAAATAAGACTAAGTGTTATGGTTGTTTAGTGATATCTTGCTCTGAGCCAAGTCTATACCCTGCAGTGTGTATTCACTAAGCTTTATGTAACAGAATGGTTTCCCTCAGGGTTGTGGATCATTCGTTTAAAATAAATTAAAAACAGGTGACTTGGCCATTATGAGTGAGATATTTTCTAAACTAAGTTATAAAATTTCTACCAACATAAATACATTAACTATGATGCCTTATCAATTTTACAAATACACAAAAACTGATATGAGAAACAAGTCTTTCCCGGCGTATCTTTGACACAAATTCTTCACAGGTTTGCCGCCGGATGATATTTTCTAAGGACAGTATCATCCGGCGGCAAACCTGTGAAGAATTTGTGACACAAAAAATGAAATTTTCCTCGCACCTCTTTCAGATTTGAGAAGTCTCAGCAACAACAGAGTAGGAAAATAATGTGGGATGATATTTATATTGAAATATAATATATACCCATCACTCAACAAAGTTCAAGACAGGAGGGAACAGCAACAAAAACACTGTACACACATATAAAACACAATATTTAGGGCTATGGCCTTCTTGAAGTAAAATTTAATCTGTGATAATATGTTTCTGTTAAGTGAATGTCTTATGGTCCCACACATTTATTGGGACCTTTGGAAATAATTTTTTATTGCATTGTTGTAATAGTAGGTTGAAAATAGAAGATTTTCCAAATATGAAAAAAGGTTTTTGATCTAATCAGGTATATGCCTTGCAATGAAATTTCACTCATCATCTCATTGAAAATTTGTAAGTGCTATCTCGAGCATATTTTATTGATATGTGGCATGTTTTTGGGCTCAAATAGTGAGAATTGCTATGGCTTCACTACAATAAATCTGTGAGAAGTGCACACAGCATAAAGACTCATTGCATACCTATATTGAAGTTATGACTTCTGGGCAATCCAAAGGGTATTATGGAAGGAACTTTTATTCCTAACAAGAAGCGGTGATGGCAAACTTTTAACTCCATAAATCTGGAGCTGCTTGGCTATGAATGGATTGGAAGGGGACCAAATAAACTCCTGTAATATTCAGTAACAACAGAGTGAATATAGTCTGCTTCTGAGCTGCACAGCCGGTGAGGTAACGCGAGCTGGCATGCGCTGATACCAGCAGGCACACTCGCTGCGAGCGAGTCGCAGTCAGTCAGTCTCAGACAGTCTAACTTAGCGTACATATGTAATACGCGGTCGACGATTTACTACCAACAGTGCCACTTTGTACCCCATTTTGGCAACTGGAGTGTAAATTCAAGATAGCGGGGGTGCAGCTAACATATTGCATGGGACAGGAGTTATATTTAGTGTCTGTGAAACTGTCTGTCTATGAAGAACTGCAATAAACCAGAACTTTTCTGTAGCTTCTGTTTCTTTATGTAGAACCTCTCTAATCCGTATCAGGCTACCACCACTCAAGCCAAAGAACTTACACAGCCTTTCAATTAAAAATATAACATCTTTAAAACTTGTTCCAGGAGCTATTTGTCCTAGTTTGCCAATACTGCATCATCAACAGTTGCCTGGTGACAGACAGAAGACTGTCACCCTGACAAGAAGAAACTTCAAGAAGAAGATATTTTCAGACAGGTTAGTGATCGCACGCCCGATAATCAATCAACATCCACTCGGCCACCCAAAATGGAACACTAGTGTCATCTGTGGGACCAAACCCTGCACCACATGCCTAGAGTTCCATCGCAGGATGACCCTGAGAAAAAAGCCATGGTCATCCAGGAAAGTGTTTTCAAATTTCCCTGATTATTTTTTCTTTTAAAAAAAGAGAAAATTCAAGAAACATAGGAAAAACATGGAATCAGATACTTCTATCAAGAAAGACCGATGGGAAAAACAATAATGCACCAGGCAATAAAAGGCTAAATGATTAGGGATAAAAACATCAATTGCTTGAGGGACTGTTAAAATAATTTAAGGAGAAAAAAATAATTGCATATAGATTCATAAAAAGTGTACAAGGTATGTAATGTTTCAAGCAATATGTTTCCGCTAAATGCAATGAAATTTTCCATCATTTTATCTTATAATTGACAAAAGCTATTAAACTTAAGGATTCTTCCTTTTTTTTGCTTATAGCTTTAAGCCTCATACAACTTGAGGTGATTAGCGGTGGAAAAGGACTGGGAAGGATTTAGGCCATAGCCAATTTAAAAGAATCAATCCCAGCCTTCATCTGAGTTGATCTGGAGAAACCATGGAAAACCCAAATCTGAATGTCCACACAGGGATTCGAGCCCGCGTCCTCCCACATGCGAGGCCAGGGGGTTACCACTCACCCACCATACTTGGTGTGATTCTGCCATAGTTAACAAAGTAAATGTTTTCTCTCCCTCTTGGCCACAACCACAAGCATATACAATAAAAGTAAATTAATCTGTAACAAATGTATTTGCTGTTAAGTGAGTTAAATATTTTTAATGATACTATGAAATTGAATTACTTAGCTTCATTTGCACCCAGAAAAATATTAAACTTTAATGTTCAATATCAGACACTCACTATGCTAATATTGAGTTTTATCAGCAACAGGTAAATTATTCACCACAGAAAAATGAAATCATGGGTGCCGGGAGTGGGGTGCAAGGCAGTGAACTTGCAACCCCCCCCCCCCCGGAAAGAAAATACACAGAAAAATATTAAGAAATAAAAATTTTATTATTAAATTCAGGTTTAATAACAACTTAAGGCACATAGGTTGTTGTCCAAATTTGTTCAACACCTTGTCAATAAATACAGTATCCTTAGTAAATAAGTGTTATATATAATGTATAAAAAAGACAGATGCACCTCCCTAATACTAATCCTGCCGGTGCCCATGAATGACATATGTTAGGCAGAATAATATACATTAAATCTAGCGTGACAAGTACAAGGAGTATAATTTAATTTATCGTTATCATTGTACAACATGACTTGTACTCGTTTTACAGACCGGATAAAATGTGAATTGATTTATACTAATAGGTTCAATGTTGAATTGTTAGGAAAAAATGCCCAGTACTGACTTGTACCATTAAAACTTATGTTTGAATGATAGACATGAATTTATGGTAAAAATAAACTGAAGGAATTGATAGCAAGAAATTCTGACTTATGCTCCTTCTACTTATCGTGATAAAAATACTGTAGTAAGTCTTGGTTAGATTTTAAGGTAACATAAATTTCTACATCAGAAGCTTACTGTTTAATTACAAGGAAATACTTTACCTATCAGGAACAGGTTCCACTTTTAAATTATCTTGTTCAGCATTTTCCAGCATATTCTAAAAAACAAAGCAAATAATTATAAATACAATATACTATACAGTAAACTAGGAATATAATTTAAAAAAGGGAAATCAACAACATTAATGCAGGAAGTATAACACCAAAAGAAATATGAAAAGTTATTTTAAAAAAATTTAACGACCCTTATTGTTTGGTAACATGAAACCAAACATAAATACAAGCAAACAACATCAAATACTCAAGTCCCAAACACTTTGTAAACTGAAAGTTTATTTAGTTTAGACTATTATCTAAACATACTGGTATAATAAAAGAAAAATAATTCCATAAATGACTACAGTAAAACTCTCAATGTTTGATTGTATAGCCGTTTTTATTTATAAAATCCACAGCAATGTTATCATATGTATATTCAGTATGAATTCATTAGTATTACATAGGGTGATTTAGGAGGAAAGGAAAATAATGAAGGAGGTGGTAGAATGAACAAAATCGAGTAAAAAAAGTTTGTATATACATGTGTCGAATTTCCATTAGTTTTGGGGAAACAAGTGCTAGAATATTGGGAATAAAAGTAAACACAAGAGATGAATTACTTGCTCGCACTGTAAACACTGCAACCCCCATGAAAGTACACCAAGACGAACTCAGAAGAGCTACACGTACTGTTGCAGGAGATGCAAAGTATATTGAAGTTGTTGGAGGGATGTTCAAACATTAATTTAAAACTTTATGTGTGTTTTTGAATGATTAAAATACTTCAATAAGTTATTTGTGTGCTCTTGATCATTTTCTAAGTTTTATTTTAAGCATAATATTCCTGCACATGTATCACCAAAACAAATGGAAATTGAACACATGTTTATATGAATATTTCTACTCAATATTGTTCATACTGCCACCTCCTTCAATATTTATCTTTCTTCCTGAATCACCCTGTATATAAACAAACATCCTAGATCATTTAGCTTAATTCTTTGTTAGTGTCTCATATCTTGCTCACAGTGTGATTATTATAACTATGAGAGAATTGTCATCAAGCAATAAAGAAAATGGTAATAGCATTTATGAAGTGATTTTGGGGAACCATGGAAAACCAAAATCTGGACCTTAGGGCCTAGAATTCACCAAACATCACACTGAACGACATTACTGCTCCGCACCAGCTTCACTCAATCTGTTTGGAAATTTTCATTTACTAGTTTGGGTACTTTCAATAAAATTATTTGATACTTTATATATGAAAGAATTGGGATATGTACGTATCTACCAAATACATCACAGCTGATCTGAATAATTGGAAACAAAGGCACATTACAACCATTGAGGGTTTTTCCTTTTTTTTTGTCTATAGCATTATGGCTTGTTGATACCATTGGGGGAAATAAAAGATTGGTTACAATGAATGGGAACTCAGCCATTCAATTTTGAGGGAACAAGCACAAAATTCACCAAAAATAATTTATAGAAAACATGTAAAAAAGAAAACTG
Organism: Vandiemenella viatica; assembly: GCA_031002005.1. Lineage (NCBI taxonomy): Eukaryota > Metazoa > Arthropoda > Insecta > Orthoptera > Morabidae > Vandiemenella > Vandiemenella viatica. The sequence continues at coordinate 6,500 of JARYHS010014934.1, forward strand.
GATGGCATAGCCAAGATCAGACCAGGATTAAAAACACATTCTACCAAATGGCAGGACCAAGTATTAACCTTCATACAGGCAAAGTAAGCTTCCTCAGAGGCAAAGGTCAGTTATGATGATTGTAAAAAAATCCAGTATACAGCAGGAATCAAACAAGAAAAATAATCTGATAAAGGGCTACAAGATAGCTCTTACTGATAGCTTGTGTAGCCTTTTTTTATTTACAAAAGCCAATGCATAATTATCATATGTATATTAAGAATGATCTTTTTTGTATTATACAGGGTGATTCAGGAGGAATGGTAATAATTAACTTTCAAAAGAAGGCAGAAACTACTACTATACTTCTATTAAAAATAAATGTATGTATCATTTGGAAAAGAAATACTGCTCACCTTAGAAAGCATCAACTCCAAAAGTACAATAGTAAATTAGTTATAAAAATAAGGAAGGATAGGGAAATATGAGCCAACACTTACCGCAGATGAAGGCGGCTGGGAATGACAAACTCAAAAAAAAAAATACAAGAGAACTGAAATATTTCGGCATACAGCCTTATTCGTGCAGAAGTGAGACACCAGATGTGTACACGGAGACAGCGTCTGGTGAATGGAATTGCCGGCACAGGTGGTAGTGTAGGAGGAGGGGGGGGGGTGAAGCTCAAGTATTGGATCGATAATCGATACTATTGATGGTATATTCTTATTGAGAGTGGTAGACCAACATAATAAATAAGTGAGGATACACATATAAATCAAATTTTGAAAAACCATAAGAGAAAAATAAAATAAAAGGATATAAGAAATATGAATAGTAGAAATAATAAGTGTTGGGTCTGGGGGGAGGTATTTATTGGAGATTGATGCCTGGAGGATGTCTGGTGTCCAGGATATTCTGATAGGCTAGTTCCCATCTACGCAGTTCAGAGGAGGTTGTGTTGTCACGGAAAACTCGGATCGCTCTACTGAGAAACAGATGTTGAAATTATTCAGTTTGTGGGAACTGGCATGTTTTGCAACTGGATGGGCCTCATTGTTAGTATATACTGTCTGCCTGTGGCCATTCATTCTGATAGCTAGTGGGATTGGTTAGTGAGGCCTATATATGAGCTGGAGCAATGGAGGCATGTAAGTTGATATATGAGGTGTATTGTCATGCAAGTAGCATGACCAATGATGGGGAATGTTTCACCTGTGGTAGGATTGGAGTAAGTGGTAGTGGTGGTCACTAGTGAATGATGATGTAATGGAATCACGATCACCAATAGACTTGGGTAAACAAGAAAATCATATACATGATGCTAACTCCATTATTGTACCAATTCCATGAAAGTAAATATGGAGCTCTATCTTTAACAGTCAATGGCCTATCAAGAGTAAATTCCATCTTTAGTGTAAATAGTGATATCCTCACCAGGTCAAATTGATATAATCATCACAAGTTGGTGGTGAGATGTTATAATGCAAACTCAGTGATTCGACAACAGGGCATGACATAAAATCGCTGTGTTTTCATAATGCCTATACAAACACTATGTCCTGTAAAACAGTACACAGAACTGTAAGGAGAAAAAGAAGTGATTTTTACAGAAAAAAAAATATGAAGAGAGTTGAAGTTACTATTATCTACGAGCCAGCATGGGACTGATAAGAATAGTTAGTTTCACCTCAGGACTGTTTATTTGTACCAGCTGTAAATTACCAAGACATACTCAAGTCTCAAAGCACCAACAACGACAGTAACGCGAGCAGGCACAACTTAATGTAAACCACTACTGAGGCTGCAAGTGGTGAAACAAATTGTTCTCATCATGAAACAGAATCTATCAACAAATCTTACACCTTGGTATATGGTTGTTTGTAAATTGCAGTAAGGAATAGCACATTACTTGTTACAGTACACCAACATAACAGAAAAGAACTTCTATATAATTTTAATTTAATTGCAATGGAGCACAGGCTCCAGTGGCAATTTCCCTACACACCCATCTTCCCCCTATCCTGCACCTACCTACATTTGCCCTCTACAAATTTTATCTTTAAATTCTTTCAAAGTTTTCGGTAAATTATTCATCAGTTCTCTTGGTAACTCATTCCAATCCCTGACACCCTTACCTAAAAAAGAGAATCTTCCCACACCCTTGTGCCTGAAATCGAGTGCCAGCTTGTGGTCATGGTCATCTTTTCCCTTCCATGCACTACTTTTCATACCTATTGCAATATCTTTCCATGCCTCATCACCAGTATACGCCCCGTACACTCCCATGACCCTCCTCATCCGTATACATTTCAACGGAAATATTTAAGTAATATTTTTTACCTTATCACCTTCAGTTATTACTAGCAAGTAACTAAAGAGCGAGAAGTTTACAGGACGACCACAACTATGTTATTTGAAACAAAATATAAGTCAGTGCTTTGATACATATAGACAATACTTCACTGAAAAACACCCTAATGCAACACATGTGAATAATTTATCAGTAGACTTGTGCAGGAAAATTCTGTTAGCAGAGTGTGGATACTAACAAATCTGAAATATATATGTGTAGCTTAGACTGAACGGTGAAACTTTTCTAATTTTCTGCTTGCTGTACACAGAAAAAATTTCAATCAGTCACATTCCATTGAATAGTAAATATAAAATACACTTCAAGAACTTTAACTGAAAGTCGAAAGCAACATACTCAAGAAAACATCTTTCAGACAACTACTAATAAGGGGTTTCGCAACATTTTCAGAAAATCACTAAACACAAACACTGATAGCAGTCACTGTAGAATACAAACATAGTAGATGGTATTTCAGTTATAATTCCCGTGCCTGCAATAATTTTCATATAAAAACTGCATATGCGCAGTAACTGCTTCCGTTTCATCCGCCGATTTATTACAGTTAAACACTAACAAACATCGTTTAGTTACTGTAAATGCAATTGGTCAACTTTTCTTCAGACGATCAAACACAACTTATTTAAAGGTATCGTGAACATTATGTGGTCCACTTATACAGTTTGACGAGCGAAATGTGCTAAGTCGCAACTATTTAGAAACCAAAACGAAATGCATGGCTGGTGAAAGGTGTTCTGTTGTTGAGGGACATTAAGCTGTGCTGTTCGACTCTGTAAGTTGTAAACCTACCTCTTCCGGAATATACACAGCATTTATAGGCTCCATACCACCTGCTTCTGTTGTCTTGAGACAGCAAAACGCAACACAGCAAAATAACACGCTCTACGAGAACAGCTGATAGGTTCAGCGGCAGAGATGCTTAATGTCCCAGAGAAAGAATTCCACTCTCAACTTCTGCCACCAAAAACTAAGATCATTGCTGTCTGAAGTCTAAATGTCTGCCAGCCTTTACCTAATTGCGTCGATGAATATAAAATTTACGGAAAACAATTTATTTTATAAGTTATCCATGGGAATGGGAACGTCAGTAAATGTGTAGATTTGTGAAAATCCAAGATCCACTTCACTTCTCGATACGTTTATCTAGTATCTCATACTAACAACAAAAACGATTAAAAAATTGCAGTGAATCTGAACTCCTACTCGCAATTTTAATTTGCCCTTAATTTGTACATTGTATTGTATTGTATTTATTTATTGGTCACTTTGCATCATATATAGTACAAAGTACAAATGATATGGAATAACTCAAAAATAGTCTGTACGACAACAGACACATACACCATATGTTCTCTCACACTTTATCCTTTCTGTGATTAACTATGAGATAACATAATATTCGGTTTTTTGGTGTTCCTCGAGTTCGGTTGAAATGAATTTAATGTATTTGTGATGGACAGCTTGCTCCAGTTGTAATTACAATACATAATTCAATTATTTTTATTGATACTAACTCATATATTTTGAGGATTAAATTCCTCCGCTCATATACTTTTGCAAATTACGAATTTAAAACCCTTCGTCCTCATAGTAAACTAGCCATAGCTTCCGTGACAGTACACCTACAATTCCTAACGGATGATATTAATTGACAGTCGAGTGCCTATCGTTATTCTTTCTTTTCCATGCACTACCCGCAATTATCCGAGCCTATCCATCCAATCACTATCACCAAAAAATGCCTTAATCATCTTCCTGTTTTCCTATGACTTCCATTTCTGCTCTTTTTCGTAACAGTTACTGACTGCGTCCACAAACAAAGCTATCTGCATTCTTTCACACGTTTTTGGTACAATGTGAGTCGTAAACTACGCCACCATATTAAAGCAATTGTCAGACCAAAGTTTTGTAATCCAATTACTTCGCTTCTCTGGTGCACCCTTTACAGCCTTACCAACAAAATAAGGAAATATTAATGGCAAACAAGGTGCCTAAGATTCAAAATATTATTGACGCAGGGGATCACTGACTGATGCATCAAAAAATTTCTATTGCTATTTAAAAAAAAAATGTAACAAGCCTACCCACACAATTAGAAATCTGAAAAATTTGAAATTTGCCCTAATTATATAATGAAGGAACCAAAAAAGCTAAAAATTCACAAGGCCGCTGATGTTAATAATAGTACAGTCATTTTAAGGATTATAGGATGTGACACTGTACCTTATCTTGAAACTTTAATTAAATTCAGTCCTGATAGTTGCTGCTTACCAGACTGGAATAGTCTGAGAGTAGTACCGGTACATAATGGAGGGGTAACAAAGGCCAATCTGTTTAACATCAGTAAACTAATAGAGATTAAGAAGGCAACATGGCTTTACGCAAGGATATTAATGTGAATCTCAGTTGGTGGGATATGTGCAAAATATTTCGGGTGAAATGAAAAGAAGTTACTAACTTGGGAACCATCAGACCTGTTCAGAACGGATTTCGATCCCCCGAGTATATTGTGAAGGCTATTAACTCCATATGTCTGTGTTACAATTATTTCTTCAAAATGAGCCCTAGGTATCGAGAAATTAACGCCCAAACATATGTGCATATCTTTTAAATATTATAATTTCAGTACAATGTTCAAAAGTATTAGCGTAGTGTATGCGGTAAAGCGCTAGCTTCCCATTTTGCAAACTCAAGTTCAAATCCCCATACTGTCAAATATTTTTATTTCTTTTTTTATATGCAGTAATCATTGAGCATTGATTTTATTTCATTTGAAATTCATTTATGTATTTTTATCATGTGAAATAACAGACATTATGTTAGTTTCAAACATTTACATGCTACCACCACTGAACGAAAATAAGTATAACTGTGGTAAGGAGGAAAAAAAACCCCGACCTTCTGGCTGTAATATATTTACTTTATGATATTAATTGTAGAGATACAAGTATAGAAACGATGAACATGAAATATACCTGTTTCATTAAAAAAAAAAACACATAAACAATAAACTTATCAACAATAAACAATGAAATAATGATTTTCTAAAAAAAAAAAAAAAATTTGGGACCTTAATATTTTGTTTTAAAAGTTATTTCGCATAATAAAAATTCGTAAATGGATTTTAAATGAAATAAAATCAATGCTCAATGATTACTGCATATAAAAAAAGAAATAAAAATATTTGGCAGTATGGGGATTTGAACACGGTTTTCGTAAAATGAGAAACTAGCGCCTTACCACAGACACCACGCTAAGACTTTTCTACAATGTACTAAAATTATAATATTTAACAAATATGCACAATTGTTTGCGCGTTAATTTCTCGATTTCTAGGGTTCATTTCGAAGAAATAATTGTAACACAGACATATGGGGTTATTACCCTTCAACATATACTCGGGGGATAGAAATCCGTTCTGAACAGGTCTGATGGTCTCCAAGTAAGGCTTTCAAAAAGGCAAAGATTTTAAGTAACTGTTTTAGTGAGACCATTACGGACAATGAATCAGAAACGGGAGGGTCTAAATCGGATAGCGAGCTAAACGAAACAATTAGAAATGACCAGCCCAAAAAAATTGAAATTCGTCTTGAGGATATCATGAAAGAACTAATAAAGCTGAAAAAACATAAAGGGGCTGGTGTAGATAATATTGCAACAGACGTCTTATAAATAGCAACATCTGACATTGTACCTTATCTTGAAATATTATTTAAACTGAGTCTGGATACTAGGTGCTTACCACAGGACTGGAAAAGCGAGGTAGTAGTGCCGGTACATAAAGCATGATTGAGAAATAGAGTCGAAAATTACAGGGCTGGAGGTTTCCCTCGGCATTGAATATGAATAAACTAGTGATCGCCCAGCGAACGAGATTCTACCGTAATTCATTTAAGTTGTTTAGTTTCTTTCACGAAAGAGTAATAATCTAGCACAGAGTGTATCAATGCGGGGAATTCACGTAAAGAAGGTTGGCACCGATCCTATTTCACACACACACACACGTTCGCAAATTAATTTTTTATTTTAATAATCTATTTGTAACATGTAACTGTGATTAATATATTTTTGGGTGGGGTGGGACATTTTCCACCAGTGAAAAACTGTTACTGACCTGTTCAAATTTGGATTAACTGCTTCCTTATAGCGTCCTCTTCACGTTTAGCACTCTCCTTTTCGGGAAAAGTCGCCACGAATTAAATAAAAAATGCGGAAATATGGGATGCTCCCAAACCGCGAAAAGTTAGCAGCACTGTAAAAAGGACACAAAAATTATCGGTACAGGGATCATATCAACCTAAATAGGTTCGTTTTGTCATTGTGATCATGGTTAGGTTGAAATTCGGCCTGGACCAAGAGTAATATATTTATGGGAATTCGTTCTGCGGCAGGCCATGTCGCAAACCAGAGACAAACTGCGCATTTGTTTACAACTGAAGCAATCGATTATCTCTGACTGCTTACATCGATTCCAAGATGGTGAGCCTTATAGTACTGCATTTCGGATAAACATTTTGTATCTGTTAATTTTATGCGACGTTTTGCAACGGAGTGAAGGTAAAACGGCAAGAAAATATTACAACAAAGAATTAAACCAACATTTCAAGAGATTATCATTGATTTCGCAGCGCCGGCGGCAACTAATAGCAGCGCTGCAGTGTCATATTTAGGCATTTTTAATTTAATTCGTGGCGACTTTTCCGGAAAAGGAGAGTGTACAACGTGAAGAGGAGATTATAAGGAAGCAGTTAATCCAAATTTCAAAAGGTCAGTACCAGTATCTCGCTAGTGGAAATGTCCCACCCCACCTATATTTTTTTCTTTACTGCTGACTAAGATCACAGACATCGGCAGATTCGCTTACCACCAAAATAATAATAATAACGTAAACAACGAAATTTTAATTCAATTTGATATATCTGTAACACATATTATCCACAGATTTTAGATTTCTGCACTTCTTCTCCATATAAACATTAACATTACCTTCGCCAAATCTTACACTTTTCAGTGCGCGATGCATTTCTTTAAGTTCCTCCGTTTGTGCACGCCACTTATCCTTAAAAATGGATCCGAAATTTTCGCTTAGCATATTAATATATAGGTTTGTAAAATATATTATATAATTTTAGATTTCTGCATTTCTTTAAGTTCCTTCATTCGCCCAATATTCTGGCCGCTAGCTCCGCTATCTAACAGCCCTCGAAATGTTGTTTCTTGCTTCTATATAAGTTCAGAGATTAATTTCGACTGTTTTGTTTCACCAAAGACCATAAAGTAAGGCCGCTAGCTGCGCCATCTACCAGCCATCTGAGCGAATTACATAGGCGAGCGAGTGCTTTATTTTACTGAATTTAATGTATTTGTAACGCATATATATATAGATTTTAGCTTCCTTCACTTCTCTCCATGTAATCTTTAACTATGCCAAATCTCACACTTCTCCGTGCGCGCAATAATCATAAAAATGTATCATAAGTTTTCGCTTAGCGTGTTAATATATAGATTCTTGTTATGCCATGCGATTTAAATTTTGAGTCAACAATATGCAATTTCTTCCCCACTTCATAATCAAAATCAAACTTCAGATCTTTATCTGTGTACCTAATAAGCTAGCTCTTCTTTGAATTCATCCCATGTTGATTCACCCAGCTTGATATCTTGTCCAGATCACCCTGCAGCTGTTCGTAGTCTGTTACCGTTTTTATCCTGTTATATAACATTTTGTCATCTGCAAAAAAATATAAATTCTGATAGCAAACAATCAATACAGTCATTTATAAGAATAACGAATAGCAATGGTCCCAATACACTACCCTGCTGGAATCACATTTTCAGTCCTACTTCTTTTCATACTGCATTTCCTATCCTAAGTTTTAGTTTTGTACCTTTCAAGAACTCTTCTACCAAGAAAATCAATTTTCCATCAACTCCACTAGTTTTGATCTCATTTAGCACTATTTTATGGCTTACTATGTCAAAAGCCTTCGAAATGTCTG